>JBBPCY010019776.1:0-14920 GCA_037974405.1 Brachyalestes nurse | reverse complement strand
TACAAATAATAATAATAATAATAATAATAATAATAATAATAATAATAATAATAATAATAACAATAATAATAATAATAATGCAAAAGAAATGTACATCTCTCATGAACTGTTAACTGTACTATTATTTTAATATATATTTTATACTATTTTTATGTATTGTTTTCCACAGGAAGAATGTTTGTGTTGATATGCGTTGCCATAGTAACCCTACCTTCATTGTAATGCGTTTGTTTGAAAGTGGGCCGATTATGTCATCTACGAGTTAACCGAGTAAGAATGAACGATCGTTTATTTGTTTATTAATTTTTATTTTTATATTTGTTTCTATAGCCCAATCTTCTGACTTTGACTTCTAATCAGGCACTCTTGTGAGCCACCAAAACACGTTTCAGAAGGAAGGGGCTCCTGGAGCGGGAGGACCTCATTGGCATGCTACTGGGTTGTCAGGTGAAAAAATCTTCTTAGAAAAAGTCGAACTGTGGGATTTTACTGCTTCTTTCGAGCAATGACGGATGTTAAAGTGAAGAAAGAGTCCACGGATCCTGTGGAGATCGAAAACAGGTCAGATGGTGGAACTCCAGGGCTCTTGAGTTGCTTTAGGTGCAGCTCCAGTCCAGTCCAATAGGTTTAAGTGTCATTTTGTGTAAACACATAGTACACGACGAAACACTGTGGAGCGTTGCTCCAGGACAATGAAGCAACATGAGAGCAGAAACAGAACATAACACAAGCGCAGACAGGATTAAAAAAAGTGTAGGAAAACCCCAAGAGCAATACATCTAGAAAAGATCAAGTTAAGTGCAGTCAGCAGTAGCTATGGTGCTAGTCTGGATGAGTAACGCTATAGTATTTTGATAAGTACAGTATTCTAACAGCGGAGGGTTATGTCAAAATAACAGAGGTTACGTCAAGTCAAGTAGGTTTTATTGTCATTTTAAATACATACATACACACGTTGAAACCAATTAAAGTTTCTCCAAGACACAAGACCAAAAGGGCAGACAGGACCAAAAAAGAGAGTGCAAGAAAAAAACAAACAAGAGCAACAGAACCGCCAGACAAGACAACACTTAGTGCAGCCAATAGTGGCTATAGTACTAGTGTGGATGAGTACAGTATTTTGACAGGTAAGTTACTGTATTCTAGCAGCAGAGAGTTGTGTGCAAAATGCAGGACAGAAGCTACGTGTTCAAAAATACAGAACAGAAGTCAAGTCAGTTGTATTGTCATTTTAAATATATAAACACACAGTGAATCCAAACAACGTTCCTGCAGGACTATGGTGCAACACAAGAACAGAAACAGAAACATCACAAGTGCAGACAAGACAAAAAAGAGGGCAAGAAAAACACAAGAGCAACAAAACAACTGGCCAAGACAACATTTAACAACAGCTACAGAACAAGTCTGAATAAATACAGTATTTTGACAGGTACTGTATTCTAGCAGCATGACATTACATTTATTTGGCAGACGCTTTTAACCAAAGTGTCTTACAATATGAGGAACCACTCAGGACAGTATGAGAACGATAGGAGAGGTATATGCTAAATCTTTATTTAGAAGAAGTGCAAGAAGGTAGACAGTGCATCAGGAGAGGAGGTGGTTATTAAAAATAGCTACTTGCATGAAAAAGCCAATTTTTACTGTTGGGGCAATAATGATTCGTCAACTGGAACTGTTACAAAGTTGTGGAAGAACCCGATTATGACCCCATCAGCCCATTATTATCCCATCTGGGACTGTTACTGTTAGCATATCCTCAATACTAGTTTATTATTGCATTTTCTTGCTAATTGTGCTGTATACTTTACATTTTTAGTTATAATATGACGTGAAAGGCATCAGGTCATTGAAACTTGTTTTTTGTGTATGTAAAGGATAAAGGAGCTCTGTCAGCAGTTCCCACATGGCATCACGGATCAGGTCATCCAGAATGACATGCCTCATGTGGAGGCCCAGCAGCGGGCTATGGCCATCAACAGATTGCTGTCCGTGGTAAGGACATTGGAAAAAGGGCAAAAATCCAACAAATATTTGTATTTATTTATTTGAATCTATAAGTTTGTGATTAAATAAGTTTGTGTGTTCCTGGCTGCTTCACATGGTGAATGGGTTAAATGCAGAGGAAGAATTTTGTGTGTTCATGTATGACAGAATGGTCGCTTTCACTTTCATAACACGTTCTTTTCCAGTAAAGATACTGAAGCTTTGAGTATTGGCTGTTACCAATCTGTTATTTGTACTTTTGAAACTACTATGCTTTAAGATGACCCTTAGAAAAAAAAAAAAGAAACTTCTTTTAAGATGAGCATCTAAAAGTTGGCTCAAACTACTCAAACACTCTACTACCCTACAAGAAAAAAAGACACAGCTATCAGTATGATATCCAATTTGAGTATGTTATTTCAGGCAAGATTTATCATCTTTATCTGCAAGCGTAGAATCTGAAATGAGATTAGATGAATGTGATTTTCAGGGTAATTTAATAATATTCTGCATACGCATTTTGTAGTATACTGTATAGGGCTGCACAATACAGATGAAATATTAGTATTGCAATTATATTGCAACTGCAGTGCCTTTGAGTATATTAAAGGGACCATATTATTACTTTTTATAAATTAAAAAAGGGTGAAGACTGTAAATATTGTAAAACTTCACTCCCGCCATCTGTACAGTCCATATCAGGATTAAACATGGAAAATCAGGAAAATATTGAACATGGGCCTTTTAAAGGCCTTTAAAGGTATTATTTTATTATTATTTTATTAAGTCACTTGGAGCTGTTATTAGAGGCTAATTAGCATATTGGCATTGCAGTATTGCAGAGGGCGATATTGCACTAATAATAAACAGGCAATATATTGTGCAGTCCAAATATTGTACTAGGTAAAAGAACAATTCTACAGTCTTTCTAAAAGACAGAACAAAAGAAACCCTGTAATTCTACAGAGTGCAGGATAAATGTTTGTACTCCTGTGTTCGTAGGGGCAGCTAGACCTTCTCAGGAACAGCAATGGTTTGTTGTACAGGCTGAAGGATGCTCAGTCAGCAGGGTGAGGGTCTTTTACCCATTTATCACAGTGCTTTTTGTCCTGTATAGCTTAAATGGCTGGTACTTGTTTGTTCATATAGTGTTTTCTGTTTTTTAGTAAAATGAAGGGCTCTGACAACCAAGAAAAACTGGTTTACCAAATCATTGAGGATGCTGGGAATAAAGGTGCTTATTATTACTTTCCTTTGTTTTATGGTGGATGGAAAAGGTTTATTAATGTGTTAGTTATTATTGTATTTAATTGTTTTATTTATTTTACGTCAGAAAACAGTTGCCACTGTTGGCTTGCATTGTGCTGAGCAAGAATATTGCTTATATTGCGCACCGATAATTAATATGGAAGGAAAGACTTTGCTAATACCTGTACTGATGCTGATACTTATCAGTACACGGATTTTGCTCTCCTTAATGTAGTGAATACAGACATCACATAAAAACATTTTTAAATATCAAACAGTTATTTTGTAACTTTTTAGAGAACTAAAGAGCTTCTCCTGCTGATCCAGTCAAAAGTTATTATAGAATTATAGAAATTATTAAAAAAAAAAAACTGAAATATCACATGGACGTAAGTATTCAGACCTTTGCTGTGACACTGACATATTTAACTAAGGTGCCGCCCATTTCTCTTGAGATTGTTTTACACCTTCATTAAAGTCCAGCTGTGTTAAATTAAATTGACTGGACATGATTTGGAAAGACACCTATTTATAAAAGGACTCACAGCTCACAGTTCATTGTCAGAGCACAAACTAAGCCATGAGGTCGAAGGAGCTCAGTGACAGGATTGTGGCAAGGCACAGATCTGGGCATGTCTACAAAAAATCCTTTGAGATTAATCTTTGTGGAAATGGGAGAAAGTTCCAGAAGGACAACCATCACTGCAGCCCTTCACCAATGTAGGCTTTATAGCCCGAAGGTAGCCTTTCCTCAGTGCAAGAGATATGAAAGCCCGCATAGAGTTTGTAAAGAAACACCTGAAGGACTCCCAGACTGTGAGGAACTAGATTCTCTGGTATGACGAAATCAAGATTGAAGTCTTTTTCCGTAATTTCAAAGCGGTGTGTGTGAAGGAAACCAGGCACTGCTCATTACCTGCCCAGTACCATCCCAACAGTGAAGCATGGAGGTGGCAGCATCATGCTGTGGGGGGGTGTTTTTCAGCTGCAGGGACCTGGCGACTGGTCGTGAATGAAGAAAAGATGAATGCGGCAAAGTATAGAGATATCCTGGATGAAAACCTAGTCCAGAGTGCTCAGGACTTTAGACTGGGCCGAAGGTTCGTCTCCCAATTTGACAATGACCCTAGGCACACAGCCAAAACAACACAGGAGTGGCTTAAGAACAACTCTGTGATTGTCCTTTAGTGGCCCAGCCAGAGCCCTGAATTAAACCCAATTTCTCTGGAGATACCTGAAAATGGCTGTACACCAACTTTCCCCATCAAACCTGATAGAGCTGTGGAGGATTTGCACAGAAGAGCATCCCCAAATTCAGGTATGAAAAACTTGCATCTTTCCCAAGAAGACTCATGGCTGTATTTAGCTCAAAAAGGTGCTTCTACTAAGTACTGAGCAAAGGGTCTGAATATTTGTGTCCATGTGATATCAGTTTTTCTTTTTTAATGAATTTGCAAAAAAATCTATATTTGTCCTCTCATTATGGGGTACTGAGTAAATTCATGAGGGAAAAAAAAATATTTAAATGATTTTAGCATATGGCTGCAACATTACAAATGGTGAAAAACTGAATCTGAATACTTTCTGAATGTACTGTACATATTTCAGTACTGACCAGTCTCAAACTAGTTCTTGATACCCAACCTTAATAATAAGCTGCTTTATTGGGTTGTTAGTAAATAGGATTGGTGATCATCCCTCTTTAAAAACATGACAACAATACAGGCTGAACTGGACTGAACAGAAACCACAATGATGGTTAGAATCTAGGTGGTTACATTTCAGCACTAATATTGGAGTGGTATCATTTAAGTCCGGTCATATAATATATAGTGATGTTACAGTTTTAAACTGAAATTGAAATCAGTTGTACTCATGTTGTATGGGATGTGAACTGTGGATTTATTTTTTTTTTTTTGTCTCACAAAGCATGCGGAGATTTCATAAATTCATAGGATTGGGATTCTAATTTACGTTAAATGTGCTTGAGGTAAATGTGATCAGGTTAAATGTTACCATTCTTGCCACATCTACTAAAATCCTTTTCAATGCAGAACATATGGCTGAATTTACACCTCACATTGGCAAGAATTTATTAAAAAACAAATTTTGAAAAGTAATTTATTTAGTTCTTCAGTTTCTTTCAGATTTTATATGTATGTGTTGTTCAAAAATGTAGCTTTTTCCAAGTAAATTAGCTGTCAGAAACTGAACTGTGGCATAGAAATGACTTGAGAAAGGTTGAACGCATACACCTGTAATACTTATCTCAAGAATTTTTGTAATGTTGTTGTAATGCGAGACATCAGCATTTTTTTTATTAATCGGATCTTTAGTGTGAGATCTAGTCTGTGATTTGCTTGTGTGCCCTTCATAGGAATCTGGAGCAGGGATATCCGGTATAAGAGCAACCTCCCTCTGACTGAAATCAACAAAATCCTGAAGAACCTCGAGAGCAAGAAGCTCATCAAAGCTGTAAAGTCTGTGGCGGTGAGTTGAGAAACATGAGATGAGACTGTTTTTAAGGAGATCAAGTGAAAGTGAACTTGTTGTCATCTCCACCATAAACAAGTATACAGAGGGATGAAATGGCGAAGCTCAGGTTCCACAGTGTACACATATTTTAACAGACATAGGACATTGTGAAACAGAAACAAAACAGTGCAAATAAGAAGTATAAAATAAGATAAGGGTGAGTGGACAGCTCACTGTGCATTTTATATAAATATATAAAGTAATGCTATTTTACTGTACCAGGCCTTCACAACATGCAACAAAATTGGATTTTTTCAATTTGCTTTTCCAGAATACAATGAATATGTCAGGAAATATCTAAATTGTCTGGTGCCGATATATATATATATTTTAATGGACCTATATCTTGGAAAACTGAATTAATTTTCTTTTTTTTTTAAATGAAATAGCTTGAGTGTAGTGTGTAAACACTGCTGAGGTTTTAAACATTCCCAATTATCTACCTGCTACAAAAATTAAAAAAAAAGTACATACATCACCATGTCCAGTCTACCGCAGTTTAGCTCCATGTGGAGTATTTGAATCTCAACTGGTTTTTGGATTAGGGCAGGAAATCAGGATTGAGTGTGTTTACGTATATTCTTAAAGGCGCAGTAACAAAAACAGCCTGTTTAATTTTGAGCGCTAATGGAAGCATGGAATGTTGACATGAAAAAAATCACATTATTACTTTTTGATTTACAAAAATATGAAAGCCATGAGTGGGCAGGGAAATAAATAAAGCATAAGAATACAGACATGATTCTGAACCTAAGAATGCTGTTAAATTAACTGATCTTCTGTCCAGGCCTCGAAGAAGAAGGTCTACATGCTGTACAACCTGCAGCCGGACCGCTCGGTCACAGGGGGAGCGTGGTACAGTGATCAGGACTTTGAGTCTGAGTTTGTGGAGGTTCTTAATCAGCAGTGCTTTAAATTCTTACAAAGCAAGGTGAGAGAAATCCTGTTCTGAGATCGGCTGGTAGTTAACGACAACCAAGAAATCTCACAGCAATTAGCGTATAACTACATGTGTGTTCCAGGCAGAGGCAGCAAAGGACAGCAAGCAGAGTCCCATGGTGCAAAGAAATAGCTCCTTTGCCACTTCACACGAAGTGTGGAAGTACATCTGCGAGCTCGGCATTAGCAAGGCGAGTCTGTAACTCCTTTTTGAATTTCCTTTTCCTACAACGTCAGGAAGTGCATCTACAAACAGATCGAAGGAAATTGAACAGCACTGAACTTGGTGGACGTTTCATTTGATCATGAAGGCAGTATCTGTAATTCACATATATGTTTCATAGTTCATCTGAAAGGAATATTCCGGTCTTTTTCCAAGTGGTGATTCACAGCTGTTCTGACCAAATTAGTCTAATTATTTTGGCTCACTGAAAACAAATTAAACAAAAGTTTAATTACCCCATCAGAGCCTGAGAAATATTTATATTTACACAATTTAATATTTATACCCAACGAGGTCTCTCAGAGCTGTACTTTAGGAAGTAATGCCCACTGTGGCATCTGTTTACAGAGAGAGTCTCGTCCTTAATTAAAATGCAAAAGGCATGGAGATTTTTGTTTATTATTTTAGCCAAATGGAACTAAGCAATTTTGTCTGATTTTACCTGTGATTTCATCTGTGTTTTATAATGTTAGTTTTGGTTTTAGTTTGGAGCTCTTTCCCCTATGCAAAGAGATAGAGGCCTGGTCCTATATGACTGGAAGTTACTGCTTGGGTTTCCAAGATTAGAATTTCCTACAAGGACTTTCATAGTTTTCTGGACTTTGCTTAACTTAACACTGCACTGTTCAATTAATGGCTTTAATATCAAAAAGTAAAAAAGTATAGTACAGGAAATAGATAAAAAGTATAGGCCATATAGGTAAATTATTGTACAATCTGGATGTGCCATATAAATTTAGAAACGTTGGAATATTTCTTTAATGCTTTTCTGTTTTAAAAAATATTGAATTGGAAAGCATTTTCTAAATAGTCTACTATAAACTGGCTGTGATCTGTTGCAGAGGTGTATGAGGGGTTTAACACGTTCTTGTGTGCAGGTGGATCTGTCCATGGAGGACATTGAGACCATCCTGAACACGCTGATTTATGATGGGAAGGTGGAGATGACCATCATTGCGGCTAAAGAGGGGACAGTAGGGTGCGTGGATGGTCAAATGAAGCTCTACAGGGGAGTGAACCCCATCATCCAGCCCACAGGCCTGGTCAAAACTCCTTGTGGACTCTGTCCGGTAAATACTGCTTTTTTCACAGCTGTTGCTGCGAGCAAACTAACAACTAGTTTCATTGCCAGCTTGTTTTTTTGTTCTTTGTTCTTCTCCCTACCACTAGGGGCAGCAGGGTTTGGATATTGATGAATTAAAACCATTCAGCTTCATATGTGAAACTGGAATGTTACAGGGGGTAAAGGCATATATAACTATATCTTTTCTGTCCCTCCTCCAGGTGTTTGATGACTGCCACGAAGGTGGGGAAATCTCCCCCTCAACCTGTGTGTACATGGCAGAGTGGCTGGACTTCTGACCTGCAAAGATTGACCATTTTTTGTTGGTTTTTTTCTCTGTGGAGAAAGTTCTATGTATGTTTTACAATGATGTGATGCAGCATCAGATGTTTTTATTTATAAATGGAGAACAGCAGCAGTACTCTCCTGTGGCCGTGTAGACATTTAGTCTAAAAAAATATGAAATGACATTAAGAGATTTCTAAAGCAGTGTTTCCCATCCTTGGCCCTGGAGACCCCCATGTCCTGGACATTTGAGTTTTTTTGCCCTGTTCTCTTCAACCCAAGAAAGGCTTGTTGGATCAGGTGTGTTGGGAGCAACTGTAGGTGCTTCTGGAAATAGGCTTGGAAACCCTTCTCTAGAGCATTGAAGGCTTACTGATATTTTTGGTAGCTAGACTGTGTTTTTAGCAAGAGTCGATAGTGCCTTTGCCACCACCAACCCCCTGCAGAAGTGCCATAAAGCAGCAACTCTAGATCCTGTGATGTTTTTTTGTTTTGTTATTGATGTGAACGATATTTTGGTCGTTACCTGAAAAAGTTCTCAATTAAGTTAGCTTTGGGAAAAATAATAGAGCATAAACAGTAAAGCGGAGTTTTGGAGGTGTGAATAAAGAGTGGAATTAAAACACTGATATTGTTCCTAAATTGTTGGAAGGGTGGCTAACCTTACAGCTGTGGGGGGCTGGGTCTCTCACATGCTGTCAGGTGTTTTTCCAATTAGTAGAGTGTTTGAATGCTTGACATTTTGAAAAATAGAACCGTCAAATTTTGATATTCTGTGTCACGGGCGGTGCATACTCGTGGACTCGAGGGCCAGTACTCTTATAAAACCCAACACAAAAGACAAGTATACACCAGAGGGAAGGTGAGGGTGGACTGAAAACTCAAGCACTCTTTATAACGATTCATTTGCGGTGAAGGAGAGGAAAAATTCTGAGGCGCCATTTTGTTTGGAGACACCTTATCTTTACCCCAAATTTTTAAACCAATAAACACTTAAATACCGCTTCCTTTCCATTCATACTGAGGACAAGGCTTCAGTGAACCAGACGAGGCGTCGAGTTGGAGGAGTCGACTCGTCTCTCTCGGTTCACCGCTCTGTTCAAACAAAAAAACGCTCCGCCCAGCGGCCCGGAGTCGTAAAACTCACTCAAAACACAATAAAACAATTACACAGAAACTCCAACACAGTTTTATCACAACCCAGCAGCTTATAGACACTTTTAAGCCCAGTGTCATAACTTACATGTACTCACAGCGAATCAATTCAGCAAACAAAGAGTCTGTCCGTGCTTGTATGTTTGTAAACTTGTGGGAGGGCTTTTTGCAACCCCAAGACCCTCAGCTATTGGTTAAAGAAAAGAAACTGACATGAAAATCCTCCTATTACGGCGAAAAACTCATGTTTCTGGGTGGGAACTTTATACGGGAAGGAGTTGGAAGGGGTGTGTCGCGATTCACCCTCCTCACACCGCGGCACAGGTTCGTGGACCTGAGTGCTGCGATTTCGAGTTTGGATCATATGTCGTTACAGCCCTACTCTTTATACATGTGCACAACCCAGAAACCAGTGACCACACAATCCCAATCATTACTAAATCCCTGCAGGGCTGAGAACTGGGACATCACATTCTAATGATTTTCTTCAGTAAAGGAGTAAAACATAACATCAAATGCTATACTATATCCACCAATTTGAACATTTTTCAGCAATTCTACCATTACCATTAGCAAATTATACTTCTGTAGTGTTAAAAAGTCAGTGTTTTATTTTGAGGAGAAAAATATACAAAGTAACCTGGAGCCTGTTTCTTCTGCTGAAGATGGCAGGTCTCATGTCTAGATGGCCACTCCGACAGGCCTCCTGGGCAACGATTGGTTAGTGAAGAACTGTGTTAGGATTGGCTAGGACTTCCAATTCTCAAATTCAGTCCATGTTTGTTGAACACTCTGCCGAACACTCTGCCGCTACTCTGCCGTGGACGTGGCAGGGCTTGTCTCCAAAAAAGAGTGTTATAGAACCTTGTGAAAGCCAGTTTCAGAACAGGAGGCGGGGCTTGTCTCCAGTACAGAGTATTATAGAACCTCTTGTGAGTCAGTCTCAGAACAGTTCTAGAATTCATTTAAATTCGGTTCAGTTCAATGAGCATTACAGGCATGGCAATGAGCATCTACAGTATTGCCAAAGCACTGAAAAAACAATGAAAAAAGCAATGAAAAAAACAATAAAGTAAAATAGAACAAAATAAGAAAATGAAGCACAGTGAATACAAAGTTATAATAGTAATACTATCACAAAGTAATGAAATAAAATATAGCAGCAGACTTCTGAACTGAATTTGGTAGTAAAACGTCAGTAGTGTCAATAATAATTCTACTAGAATAATATCAGTAACTATATAACTGATAATAGAGACAGTATTAATAATAACACTAGTAGTAATAAATGAACTGGTGTGCATGATTTACTTGTTAATAGGGGAGACGGGGCTTGTCGGAAAACGGGTGGGAAAAATTGCTCTGCGTCATTCTCTCTGTCTCCCTCTCTCTCTCTCTCTCTCTCCCTCCCTCCCTCCCTCTCTGCCTCCCTTCCCATCCATCCTTCCAATCTGTCAGTGACTATAGTAACCAGGAGCACTAGGAGCTTAGCAACGCAGAGAGGAGGAGGATGAAAAAAATCTGCGGGTGAAAAAAATAGACCAATACATACAAAACAACGACTCTGCAGTGAGTGAAGCATAACGGATTTGACGCCTAAGCGGTTTTGTTAGGCATCAAAGTAGTTCAGTTTAGAGTCTGAGATTGGATCTGGAAAATGAAATTCGTCGTGATCCTGGTGGCCGCCGGTATGCTGGCCTTCCTCGGTGTGGTGATCTGTATAATCGCGAGCGTCTATCCTCGATCCCGGGCTGCCGCGCCCCAGGTCCTGGCAGACAACCACTCTGTCTCCGCGCACGCAGGGCCCCTGGGTGCTCTCCACAGTGCTGAAGCTCCCAGCGCTCTCCATGGTCCTGAGTCTCTCGGCGCTCTCAGCGGTCCTGATTCCTTTGAGGGTGGTGGACTGGGCCTGGACCTGGGCCTGGAGGTCCCATTCCACAACGAGCTCACCAGCTCCGGCCCCAAGCAGTTCTCCTTCAGCCGCCTCATCTGCATGCCCGTGCCACCAGGAGAGTGCAAGACGAGGAACCTGAAGCCTCAAGCTGACGAGGCGTATGCGGGCGACGACGATGACGACTGGAGCCAGCTCAGCGCAGCTGCTGAGGAGCTCCGGCAGACCGTCCTCAGGCAGAATGACCAGATCCTCATGGATCAAAAGACCATCCAGGAGCTCACGGGGAAGCTGTCGGAGTGTGAAACTGGCCTGGAGGAGAGGAGCCTGCCTGAGCGCAGCGTCGACACATGGGCAGGCGGCCGGCGCCGACTCATGGCCGGAGACGATGTGAGCACCTCGGCGTCGCAGCTGCAGACAGTGAGGGCCGTTGAAGAACTTGAGAAAGCCATTCTTCAGCTGAAGGACCGCATTGAGAAATTAGAGGTGAGTGGACGTACAGCATTGCCTGCTCTTAAAAACAAAGACTGAATGGCTTCTACACACACCACTGAAAGTTTCTGTTGAAGCATCACTCAGTCTTCATGTTTAAGAATGTAGGAAGGTTTTACACACCACCAAAATGTTATTTTGGCAATCCAAAGTGATTCCTCTGTGACATCACTTAAAAAAAACCCTTGGGACACATTTATTATTAACAGATGTAAGAAAGACTTTCCAATGGTTCTACACACCTTAAATGGTTCTTTGGGGAACCAAAGGTGGTTCTTCTATGACATTGTTTCAGAAAGCCTCTGCATATCATTGGAAAGTTCTTTAGGGAACCCAGAAAGGTAAATTCTAGACACATTTAAATTTGGACCGTAATAAAAAGAACATTGCTATAGACCTTTTCTTTTATATGGAGGATCTTTAAAAACATTTTTCACTCTCACAAATCTCACTTACAAACATGACTCTCTGAAGAACCTTTTATTGAAAAGTTCTTTAGGTCAGTGGTTCTCAAACAGGTCTCTGAGATCCCTGGACCAGTCCACGTTTTTGCTCTGTCCATGTTACCAGTTGGGTTGAAGAAAATACTTCCTTCACCTTAGTGTCTTTATGCAACAGAATGAAAGCTTTAGGTAAACCAATAGTGGTTCTTCTAAACTCTTTCTGGCAACTATAATAAGGATAGAAATCATGTATTTCCAGTTTATGTTTAATATTAATCTAGGAAATTTCAAATAGGGGTTTTAAAAGAACAGATTGACCAGCAGACACCTACAGCAGCCTTTATTGATTACATTGCAACATTTGTATTGGAGTATTAATTTAAAGCCTTGCATAATGTTACATTTGTCAGATTTGGGGCAAACATTCTTTTCTCAAACATTTTTCTTCTCTCTCTTTATGTTGCTCTTTCTGACTCTCCTGGCTCCCTGTGTTCTGCAAAGCCCTTGCTGGGGGAAAAACACATGCATAAAATATGAGTGAGTGAGAGAAACAGCCTTGGGATAGACACTATGGATACTTGCTTAGAACGAGTGCTCAGACTTGAATATAAAGAGTCTTCAGTGGTTCTTGACTAGGTTTGGGTGTATGGTTCTTGGATTTAAAAAAATGGTTTTGATATATAATTTCCACATTATTTGATGGTTATTTGAAAGGTTCTCACATCTTTTGCAAGCTTTTTTAGGGTACCAAAATGGTATCAAAACAAAGAACCCCTTTTGGCACATCTATTTCCATAGACTACACAGTGTTAAGTATCCATTTGTCATATGTGAACACACCACAGCACAGTACACAGCTTGAACAGCACAACATTTTTCTCTGTATTTTAACCCATTCACCCATATAGTCTTATATGACTATGTTTTTATGTTTTCTGCTCTCCTCTTTGAAATGTGCCTAATGGATACAGTCATTAGAGACCCACGGGATGCTCTAGTGATGGATCATGTCTGAAATGGCAAGGCATTTCAGTAATGCTGTATAATAATCTTTACAATGTAATTACCTTTCTCCTCTGTTCAGCTTTGTTCAACTGAACTGACTTCATGTGTTCGTCCTGAATCTCTTATGAAATGGAATTGTGATCAAAGTGAGATTATGCTGTGTAACAGTTTACAGTCAGAGTGCAAAATGTGAGCCTGAGGCCTCTTGACTGACACATAAGACGCCCATAAGTCTAAACAGCAAACATCTAGGGGATAAATTTTAGAAACTCAGTGATGTGAAATGGTTAAAATATGTGGGTCTTTAAGTTAAAAGATCTTGCCGCCACTGACAAATACTTTCATTTCATTTCCTAAACTCTGAGTAGATGGTCAGCTACTGTTACTGAGTTCCAGCAGCCCAGCACTGTGTGAAACCACCACAGATAAATACCAAAGCTACATTTCCAGATCCCCATTACCCACTAGAGTAGCTGTGTGGAGTTGCCATGGAAATTCTTCTTATAATTTTTAACTGTAAGATCATGTTCTTTATACATTGAAATAAATGTTCTGAGAAATCATCTGTGAAAGAGGAGAGAAGATTACACATTTTTGCCCTAATTTTAAAGAGATATTAAAGGACATGCCCATTCGTCTCTTTTTTCTTCAGCTGGAGATGGTTCCTGTGGTATTGAATCACTCAGAGGTGGTGGTGGGGGCTCCAGGGCAAGCCAGTGGGCGCGTGGAGGAGGTGGGTGGTGATCTGGAGCGAAAGGTGAAGCTGATGGAAGAGGAGAGGAAGAACCTGCGCAAAGAAACTCAGAACCACCACCAGGACATTGACAAGGGCATCAACACACTGCAGGAGCGCATCGCTGAGCTGGAGCAGAGTGAGCCAGGGGCTGTAGGGCTGAACACTGTGGGGGGACAAATAAGTAGGGATGGTGCCATAGGGGGTTGGGCATGGGGTCCAAAGCAACAAATAGGGCGGCATGCAGAGAAAGAGAAATATACCACTAATGAAATGTCAATCATTTTACATTAATTTTACACAGCCATTTTCAACCTCTTTGTTCTGAACTATGCAGGCTACGCCTTTGAGATTGAGGTATACTGCCCTCCATAATTATTGGCTCCCCTGGTTGTGTTCTTTAGCGTCTAATAAATTCAGTTTTGTTCTAAATAATATAGGACCACAATGAAAAAAAACCTTTAATTCAAGTGCATTTATTCAGTGGGAAAAATCCCACATTAAGAAATAATTCTTTTACATCATATCACAATTATTAGCGCCCCTGATGTTAATACTTTGTACAACTTCTGAACTCCAGACGTTTGCATTTTTGATTGTGAGTGAGAAAAGGCTTTTTCCGTGCATGCCTCCCAAACAACTTGTTGGCATGTAGATAGCGCCTGATGGTTGTTTTGGAGACTTTGTGGCCCCAAGATGCTACCTGCAATTCTTTAACAGTGAGCTGTGGAGAACTTACCATCCTCCTCACTGTGTGTGGAGGCACAATAAACTTGCGTCCTCGTCCAGGCTTGTTTATCACTGTTCCAGTTGTTTTAAACTTCTTAATGATTCCTCTGACTGTAGATATGGGCAGGTGCAGGCGAGTGGCTATTTTCTTGTAGCCATTGCCTGACTTGTAAAGGTCGACACACATCTG
>JBBPCY010019766.1:0-14921 GCA_037974405.1 Brachyalestes nurse | reverse complement strand
GATAGATAGATAGATAGATAGATAGATAGATAGATAGATAGATAGATAGATAGATAGATAGACAGATAGATAGATAGCTGCATAGATAGATAGATAGCTAGCTAGATAGATAGATACATACATACATACATGAATAGATATGTATCAGATAATTAGTAAAAGAAAGGAGTCAATAAAAACAAAGAATAAAAGAAAGAAGTGGCAAACGAAGAAAAAGATCCAACTGAAATTAAGACAAATGAGAAAAATGAGAGAGAGAAAAAAAAGAGAAAAAGAGAGAAAGAGAGAGAGAAGAGAGAGTGAAAGAAGGAGAGAGAGAGAGTGAAAAGAGAGTAAGCTAGAAAAGTGAGAAAGAGAGAGAAGAGAGAAGAGAGAGAGAGAAAGAGGGAGAGAGAACAGCGAGTGAGAGAAAGAAAGAATAGAGAGAGAAGAGAGAGAGAAAGAGAAAGAATAGAGAGAGAAGAGAGAGAGAAATAAAAAGAATAGAGAGAGAGAAGAGAAAGAGAGAAGAGAAAGAGAAAGGATAGAGAGATAGAAGAGAAAGAGAGAGAAAGAAAGAATAGAGAGAAGAGAGAGAAAAAGAAAGAATAGAGAGAAAAGAGAGAGAGATAGGAAGAGCAAGAATAGAGAGAAGAGACAGAGAAAGAATAGAGAGAAAAAAGGGAGAAAGAGGGAGGAAGAACAGCGAATGAAAGAGAGAGAAGAATGAGAAAGAAGAGACAGAGAGATGAGAGAAAGAATAGAGAGATGAGAGAGAGAACAGCGAGAGAGAAAAAGAAAAGAGAGAAAAAGAGTGAGAGAGAAAGAGAGAGAGAGAAAGAGCGAGAGAGAACAGCGAGTGAGAGAGAGAAAGAGAAAGAATAGAGAGAGAAGAGAGAGAGAGAGAGAGAGAAAGAGCGAGAGAGAACAGCGAGTGAGAGAGAGAGAAGACAGTAAGACAGAAATAAACTTATAGACTGGCACTGAGAAAAGCAGGAGGAAATCGTCTGCGTGTCTTTTTTTATTTCATTGGGGCTTTCCAGTCTGACCAGGCCACAGAAACGACAGAGGCGATATGAACAGAGAGCTCACTGCATGGTGCATTCTGATCCACCTTCACTGTGTGTCACACAGAGCAGGACTGAGGCTGGAGAAGCTGATATTAGACCACCATGCAACAGCAGCTCCTTCTCAGAGCCATCAAGGCTGATCCCCAGAATCCTTGAAGAGGCCGATCACATCCCACGATCGATTGAGAAATGATTCCTGAGCCAGGCAGCCGTCCCCGGTGTGCCTTTCAGACAGCCTCCTCACTGAGCTGCTTTGTGCTGAATGCACAACTACCTGCAGTAGGCTGAGTGCGCGTCAATCGAAAAATGCTTATCACGCTGAACCCCAAACCCCAAGTGATATTTCGCGACTGTCAACCACAAGTGCGCAATACGGATATTCTGTCGCTCTGTGATTGCAAGAAGCTCGTTTGACCTTATTATGAGATAAGCAGGCGGTGTTGAGTGATTTTCCAGTCAAATTTTTACAACTTTCCACCCCAAAGTGAAAAAGAAAAGGTCACTTTGCACAACTCGTTATCACTCTGACTCCAAACTGGGCAAATAAGGTACATGCTCAGAAACAAACAAAAGTACTAAACAGGGTTCTTTAAAAACCAATCACTTCTGGTTCCCAAAAGAATCCTTCACTTGAAGGTTTTATCAAGACTCTTTTTTTAATAAATGTGATGAGCAAGCGTGAATAAACTTTTGAAAGTTAAAGAAACTTCTGGCTAATAAAGGTTCTACACTAGTAGTCACCAACCTTGCTCCTGAAGATCTACCCTCCCGCGAATTCCAGCCTAACTTACTTCATCCAGCTAATTATAAATGGACTGATCTCTCCAGAGAGCGGTCGGTGACCATTGTCCTGAATCGGACCGTTTTTTTTTCTTACTATACATTCAAGGCAAGAACCACTTAGAGGCCTTTTTTTTAAGCTTTTATAACTGTGATTCCACTGTGATCCAATGTGATTGCACACTGTACTTGCATGATACCACTGAGAAAGCAAGGCAGAATCAGAACTGAGACCCTTTGTAATAGTGACTGGACAAAATGTGTTGAAAGGCCTCTTTAGTAAATTTGAATGGACACAAGATGACAAAATGCAAAATTCTGATCGGCAAAATTCCGACCTCATCAGTGACTGTGACTGGATACTAAGTAAAGAAATGTGATTGGTTAAAAGTTTTGTTTGCAACAGTGACTGGATACTCAGCAAAGAAACAACTGGGTTGGATTATAGGCCTCATTTGCATATTACACTGCACACCCAGTAAAAAAAAACTGTGATTGGTTAAAGGCCTCATTAGTTATTCTGACGGGACACAATTTAATATAAATGCAAAATTGTGATTGGCCAAAGATTGTGACTGGATACCAATTACTACTGGTTAAAGGCCTCATTTGCATACTGAAGCCGTCTGCTATGTCAGGTAGAATTGTGATGACAATTAACATACGTTACACTGTGCGGTCCTAACCTCGAATGTTCATTAAATCGCTAATGGATATTGTAGCCCGAGTTGTTGAGCATGCTGCAGTTGACCTATTTCGCACAAAGAAGACATCGGTGGAGTCATTCCTGACCGTTTAAAGGGTTTAGTTTAAAGGCTGCCCGGCTGAATGGAGAACAGGGAGAACGTGTGTGTTTATTAAACCCAGCTTTAGCTATAAATGAATCCCGTACCGCTTCTCAGGGCGAAAATCAATAAGACCGTCTGCCTCCACCACCTTCCTGGGGTAAGCAAGCACAGTGCATTATCTCTCTCTCTCTCTCTCTCTCCCTCTCTCTCTCCCCCTCTCTGACTCTCTCTGCTGAGACAGCATTAATTATTCATTGCTGTGACTCCATTTGCCCCTTGCTGTATGTGCATGGTACATATTCGCAATGCTCTTCCACATCAAAGGAGATCTTTAGAAAGGTCTCAAACCGTCTCATCTTTAGACTCTTCACAGACGTCACTGTGACAGGTCAGGTTAACTGAACACTCATAGCTGGCAGTGTTGCATAAATATATAAGATCTGAAAGATTTTAAATTATTTTTGAGGTGCCACAAAAGGATATAAGAAAAGGAAAATGCAGTATGGAAACATAATCGTAATCAAAAATCAGCAATGAAAAAGCCAACACTGATGAAACGTGTAATATAACTGTAACTATACCTAACATTTATGTTACATAGAAATATATAACTCCATGTGGTTCAAAAATGCCACTACAAAAAAGTGGAATACTGTACTACATTTCAATATAGTGTAATATAATTTTCAATGTATGACAATACATAGATCTTATATATAGTTAATATATTAAAGATTTTGAAATATTACAGTATTGTGGATATTGTTCTTGATATATTACAACATAATGAAAAAATTGGATACATGTTCGATAATAAAGCGTTGAATATATTTAAATACATGTTTTGTATATCCCCTCTGAATCAAAATTGCTGGCGTGTGCATGTATGTGTGTGTGTGTGTGTGTGTGTGTGAGTGTGTGTGTGTCTGTCTGACTAACAGTGTGAGGTAGCCCCATCTGACTTCAATCAATAACTAATACAACCATGAGATTACCCATTCATGAAAAAACAGCTATAAAAAGGCAATGTCAGCTTAAGCGCCTGCATGGAGTTCAAAGACATTGCTTAACCCAGCTAGGCCTTAAAAGGCTGAATATTTCAGCACAGTCACAATACAGGAGGAACATTGCAGCGACAGTCACAATACAGGAGTCATACAGGCATGTAGGGTCAACCACACGTCGATCTGTTCCATCAGGCCACTGATGACCGCTGCTATTCTAACACTGGAATGCAATTAAATATGTTTGTGTACCCTGCATGGATAAAAATAAAAAGCAACCTTCAGGTAGTCTAGAACAAATACTTGTACAAATACATCCACGTGGATATAGTCTATGCAGTGGCCATGGTAAAGCATTCTGAGGTTCAATCTATTGCTAAAGAGCCAGCCCTTCTGCAACAGATGGTTTGGTCCTAGAGTGGACACGGCCGTCCCTTATTTTCCTCAGAACCTGCCGAGGAGCGCATTCATGCTGCAAACGACGCCAAAGGTTTCTACAACTTAGAGCAATCCTTTAGTGCATAGAATACCAAGAACTTCTCATAACGAAACACAAAGCCACTTCCTCTCCTTGCTGTCCTCACAGCGAGACAAAGCGGCACAGCCGCAGACACACAGGTGCATGCATCGTTACCTCAGAAATCTACAGTATCACTCCATCTCATTCTGCTTGATTGAAGGTAGGGCTTCTGGGAAAGCCGAGAAAATCCATATCTGGGTGGTGAGAAAGTCCATGTTCCCTTTAATTGAAGCAAGCAGCAGAGTGCACACAAAGGCCCCCACGGAGAACAATGACAGAAGTCAGTTGGTGTCATAGAGTGTGTTTGTGTGTGTGTGTGTGTGTGTGTGTGTGAGAGAGTGCGTGTGTAGGGTGGGGGGTAGGGCTAGACAAGATGGAGTATTTTGGGCCCAGGAACATTAAACGCAGCTTGGATGAATCATGACTTCCCACATTGTAGGTCAGAAAGCAGCATGACTCACACGCCCTGTCTTATATGGTAACAGACAGAACATGTGACGCACACACACACACACACACATGCGCGTACACATAGAGAGTACAGGAATCTTTTTTTGTCACAGCTCATATATTCTGGCACAGCTGAGTGTAAATAGTGGCCTTCAAATCATGCTGCTGTTTGACACTGCCCATATGAACAGAGATAGATAGAGAGAGAAAAAAAGAGAGAGAGAGAGAGAGAGAGAGAGTCTTATCTGAGCTTGTCTGCAGCTGAAGCATACACACACCCAGGCGTGCATGACTCAGAACACTGCCATCCGCGCAGGCAAAAACGGAGGACAACTTCGCAGCCACTAGCCACTCATTCCAAAACCACATTAGCTGTAAATATCACTGTAACGAACCTAATATATTTCCAGGCCGCTCGCTGATATGCGCTGCACTGATTGAACAGTAAATGTCAGATTTATGAAATCTATCAAATGCTGCCTGTTTAGCACTAACAGGAATGTAACAGCAGGGCATTCACAGCCTGCTAATCACTATTGTGGCTTTAACCTTGGATGTAAAAAAGACATAACAAAAGAAAAAGGTGCAACGAGATGGAACATACAAGCATTTAGCTCCTAGCTGCTCATTTGATGAAGACATTATCAAATCGATGTGGCACCAAATGTAATGTTTATGACGTTACTTAAATCCGATAGTTGGTGTGATTGCAAACAAGGCTTGTAAATGTCTACTGAAGCTTCACCCTTAGGAGAATGATATTCATGAATTAATTAATTCATTCATTCATTTTATGTAACTGCTTAATGCTTACTAGGGCGGGTACCTGGAGCCTATCCCAGGGTCTATGGGTGCGAGGCACGGACTCACCCTGGGCTGGGTGCCAGCCCACCACAGGGCAAACACTCACACCTATGGTCAATTTAGAATCCCCAATTCACCTGACATGCATGTCTTTGTACTGTGGGAGAAATCGGAGAGCCTGGAGGAAACCCATGCCACCACGAGGAGAACATGCAAACTCCACACGCACACAAGGCCAGGAATTGGATTGAAACCCCCAACCCTTCCAGGCGTGAGGCAACAGTGCTAACCACTGCACCACCGCAGGGCTGGGAGAATGATACAATACACATAATTTAATCAGTTGGTAAGCACTCTTTACATTACTGTTTTAAGCCCGATACTTAGCTAGTAAGGAATCTGTTACTCTGCAGATTTCCGAATGTCAGTTTCCTGATGACATTTTATGCTAACAGAGTGCACTAGCGAATACAGGACTGTACACCTCACAGCACAAAACTCACTTCTGCAGTTTTGTTAGAGGTACAAAACCACAGATTGTGTGGACGGTGTGGCTAATGGAAGAACGATGGAATGGTTTGCTGGCCACAAACCACTTTTGTTACTGTGTTAGCTAAGCCATTATTTTAATGAAGTTAACAGCGAGTTATCTGAACGATCAGCAAATATCAGATTTCTGAAGATCCCATATCTGAAATGCCAGCACTTTTATGCTTGCAAATGCTCTAGCAGAGCAAAAATAGGAAAGCTTGGAAAAGGAAAGATGACATAAATATTGTTCGCATAAATATTAAGATTAGCTGAAATTTCTGGGCTGCTGTGGCTAAAAATGACATTTTCTTCAAAACTATGTTTCAGGACATGCCGGGTGCTGCTCCTAAACGCTCTTGGCTCGGGGCGAGCAGACAGGATGCGGACTAAATCTTCTCTTGAAACCAGGAGGAAGCTGTCTTTTATCCGTCCGTCACTGTCAGGGGACTCCTGCCACTTGTCAGCTAAGCTAATCCTCACCTGGAGCACATTCATTCACACAAACACAGCTTCACTCACAAAGAGACAAACGCAACTGCACTCGTTCACAGGCGTATGAGCCCAAGGACTGGAAAACATGGATTGGATGGTTGTGCATGTGGCGTTTACTGAGCGCATGTGAATGTAACGAGGATGCACGAAAAAGTAATATAATTTTTCCTGTGCATATAATACAAACCTCAAACCCAGCACAGGAAACAGACACTGATGGAAAATCTCCCCATAGGAAAGAAGTGACACATAAAACCGCCTACATCTACACTCCCACGCTCTGTGTGTGTGTGTGTGTGTGTGTGTGTGTGTGTGTGTGCATGCATGTGACAGCATGATAGTGTATGTGCGTCTAACGATCTGGGTGTATGAGGGAGCCAGAGAGATAAAAGGAAAAAAAAAGATTAAGTCTTACAGCATTACTACGCACCCTGGCCCAGCTTTTATACTACCAATGACCTAAATAAAGCTAATAATACCACAGATAACAAGCATAAATCACTGCAAAAAACAATGATGTTGTGTACAGTGTACACTTCACAGTGCAGCCCTGAGAACAGCTTTCCACAGCAGGTGTTAAATTAACACTTCGGACGTTGCTGTGTGCTTGTGACTGAAGCCCTTGCTCAATAAACAAATCCGATGGGATATTGCGGCCCTCTGATGTCCTGAGTGGCATCTCAGAGAATGGAAAAGCAATCATTGGGTTATAAATGGTGTGCTCATCTGTGACGTGCTTTTTAAAAGGCTTGATGCATCTTTGAGTCTTTGCTTCTGGAAAGGATGATGATTCAAATATCAAAGATTATTCATCACCACCAAGACTTTATGAACTCAGAGGTGCCATGTCTGGCACCTTGTCTATTATCTCACTATGATGCTGAAATCTCTTGCCGTGGCTTGCTCATTTCTGCAGTAGGCAGAACCAAAATGACTCTTCGCATGGGTGTACTGATAAAACCCATGTCAGGGCTTATTAGAGAAACTCACTCTCCCGTTTCAAACAATTTAAAAACCTTAAAACCTTCATCAGGAGTACATCTCTACATCACTGCATCTGATAAAGGCTCTAAATGAAGCTAATATTCTGTGTCGAACTTATATTTTTGATCAGGTTTTTCATTTTTTATGGTTTGAGTCTTTGACACCAACAAACCAGGGCTGCTTGCCATTATGTTGTAATTTCTTCTCTCTTAATCCACTTCACCTCTCATTTAAGGGAAACTCTCTATGTGAAACTGGTGCAAGCCTGAAGGAGGAAGGATGACTTTGAGGAAAGACAAATGAGTCAATCTAAAGCTGTTACAGCGCCACTGAGGAAGCTACATGCTAATATCATGTAGCCCTGTTCAGAATATGGGACATGACAATGGAGTGAAAATGAAATTGAGAATTATTGAAGCTTCTCTGGAATGTCTTTTGATGAACTGTATCATTGCCTGATCTTGAATTAAGCCTAAGTTGATGGATGTTTTCAGGCTTTAAACTCAGGCTATCAAGACACAAGAGGGAAGAAGGGAGGCATGAACACTCCCTCAGCATCAAGTTAAAGATGGACAGAGGATGAACAGATTCCCTAAGGATCTGCTGCTAAGTGTCATCACAAAGCGTCAAGAGCTGAGTTGGGTGTGAGTGCGTGAGAGCGTGATCTACCCAAGTTACACCAGCAGACCATTTTCTCCACAAAAGCGAGCCTGGCCCCTGGACGAAGGCCACTGGCATCTGAAAGGTCAGATCAAAAGTTGCAGCCAAAGTTGTGTCACAAAATTTTTATGTAGATATCTGGACAAAACAAGTGCTTTCCCCCACCCCCACACTAAATATCACTGAAATATAGCCTACGTTCTAATTTAAATGTGTGTGTGTGTGTGTGTGTGTGTGTTTTGTGTGTGTATGCCCTCTGTGCACCCCAATAGGAGCATCACTGAAAGGTTACAAATTCCAACATGCGCAACTGAAAAACACTGTGGGTTTGGGGTTTTGGGGCGTGCACACACATCCACACATGAACATGACTCAGACCGAGAGAAGAAAACTCTCTCTCTCTCTCTCTCTGTCACACACACGCACGCACACATACACATGCACGCACATACAATGGAATTATTCAGATAAGCATAACCTTATTGAGTGCAGAAGTGCTGTGGGTCTGTAGGAGGTCCCTGCCCACTGAGCGCTTTGTTATGGTGACTTGTGTTTCCAACTGACAAGAAAAAAAGGGGGGTTTGGGATGAGAGCGATGAAGATTGCATGCCATCTTTTTATCTGGGTTATGCAAATACGACAGGTCTTCAAGCACACACCCTCGGTTTAACCCCTGGAGGCCGAGTTATTACTTAAGATGGCAAGATGGCACTGATCTGATACAGGGTATCAGCAGACAATGCCGGATCAGATATTGGAGGGAAAAAGAGGAGGAATATGCTCCAGTCAAACCAAGCCTGAAACAGCAAACACTCACAGAGTGATGTTCTGTTATTAGCTGTGTGTTTCAGTAGTAAGATTAGAGAAATATGGTATGTACACCAACCAGTGCACCAGGTTCGGTACTGATATTGGTATCAGTATTGGTTTAGCTATCGGGACAAAAAGTGGTATCACCGATATTGAAACTTTCACTATTAGCCTGTACTGACACCACTTTGATATTTGTTTCCGAAAATAACCTCTCAATATCATGTTGCCTACTAATTAAAACATAATTACACAATTACATAATTATGCACAATCATGTTATAAATTGCATTCACATTTACATAACGCTCTTCATCAACAGGTTCAAGAGCGCACTTCTGACTAATTTCCATTTGTTTCGGTGGTCACAAATGACAGTAACAATGCAGAAAGGATACAAAACGCAGCAATAACTACATTCAAATCATAATAATATATCTCCTCTTCTCCTTACAAACCTTGATTGAATTCCCAATACTATTAATATTGAATAACTCCATATATTTATGTCTGGCCATATAAGTGTTCATAGTGATGTTATTAAAAATTAGGCATTTTATTTATAAGCTATTTAGAAACTTGGGTGCCTTTAAGTAGCCCATTTTTGTAGCTCACAGTAAGTCATACAGCCTCCTAAACCACATGCACAAATCTGCACCGCCTTAATGAAGGGCTGGTTTGAAGAGCTTGAGATTAGTTTTGGGGATGTATTTATAGAAAGGATTTGAGTGACTATTGACTTGTTAGTAACACTAGCATATTGGCTCTAGCTGTAAACTAAATAAGCAAAATATGGACTCAAAATATGTATGAGCTGAAACAGTGGTCAGTGGAAAATTGTGTAATTTTGATGTTTTGCCTTATTATTCCATTAAGAGCCTTGTTATCACACTTGTTAGAACTGGGCAGACACCCTTAGCAAGATTCAATATTATGAGAACACCTAGCATTGATTGAAAATTTTCACAAAACCCTACCCACTCTTCCATATCGTTTACTCGTCTTTGTTCTGGGACCTCGTCATTTACAAATGTATCCCTGACTTTACAGATCAGTGCAAGTAATTCCAAGTAATTATGCGCTCCCTTCAGGAAAAACTGCAATTAACTGTGGAATTATGAGGCTTTGTTATCATGTAGCTCTGACATGAAACTTTGAAGAAGTCTGGATTGACAGCCGCTTCTATGCTGAGCGTTTTTTCCAAAATTTGGATACGGTTGCTTGCTGAAAGTGACTAGCGCTAAAGGAATCTAGCTCATAGATACATACCAGCCCAGACTTGCCATGTATCACTATAGAAACAGCATCTGTTTCAGGAGTCATTATGTGGAGAAATCTGTGGAATGACTCAGTGGCGCTCACCGTTGTGGAGAAATCGATACACGTCTCATGGGATATCAGCTTTATCTCGATTAAAATGCTGAATCTTAACTAGGAGCAGAATGCTCTAGTGATTTACATTATCTCTGATGTGTTCCAGGAATACAATCGCTACACACCTGCACAGAAATGGAACTGCATCCCCATCTGTAGAGGAAAACACTTGCAGCAAACACTTTCCACCTCACTGGCTGATTTAAGCACTTAATACTGATGCAAAAAACAAACAATTTCTGCCTTTATTTTTCCTTTTCTCCTTTAAGAACTAAACTGGTCATTATGTTCATTGTAAGTACATAACATGATCCAATAATGCTGAAAATGTGCCTTTTTATTGCTGTCACACACTACTTTTCAGGAACAATGATAACAATAAAGCCAGCATGAAACCTTTTCTTAACAAAAAAGCACCAAATACTTTATGCAATGATTATAATGAGTAACTAAAGACAAAAACAATTGATGATGATATATTAGGCAAGCTAGGGAACAAGTTCTCACTGCTTTAAAGTATTCATGCTCTTAGAGGCCTTAAAAGCAAATTCCACTGACATTAAAAATTTTCTACACAGTTAACTTGCTGATTTTGTTTCCCTTCAGGTCCACTTATGACATTTATGTGGTTGCATTCACCAAAAGCAGCCATAATTTATTTTTACATGATAATTGAGATTTAAACAGGCTGTTTTTTGTTGACTGCCCTGTACTGCGCATCCAGGCTGAAAACCATTAACCTGAACAGAAATGAGTAGGGCCATCCTGCTGTCGTCTGATTAGATGGATAAATGTAAATGCATCGTTTCTTGTGACATCACAAATATTGAATTCCAGTTTCCATGTATGAACTATTTTGTTTTGAAACTTCCAGTGTTTAGGTACTACATTCAACTCTTTTATGTAAAAACAGGGAGGACAATTCCATTTTCATAATATGGGCCCATTACAGATAGAGGTATGAACATAAGCACTGGACACAAAGGCTGCATCTTGGTCCACTAGCTGCGTATACAGAACTACGTATTGCAGATCATGTAGCCTGGAGTGTTTCAGCAGGGAAATCACCAAACAATGCTGGACTCTGACCCTCCAGGACTGGCCATCCCTCCCTTACAATATACAATACATGTACATAAGAAATCTGACTTTCACTACTTGGAGCCCTAATTATTTCAGCACTGATAAGATCTCCTCACATGATAAACACACTGGTGATCATCTGCCTGCTTCAAACGTTCACCAGACATCACAGAGTGCATTATTTCCCAGAGCTTGTAACTCAGTGCAGTGATTTCGAGAGTGTGTCAAATGTCGGCTAGCTATTTAGGGAGTCTGACTCAAAGCCTGTGAGGTGATTATAGCCTACCGTTGTCGATGAGTCACCATGACTTCAGGAAAATCAGCTATTCATTAATGTAATTATCCTGAACAGGTAAGAACAGAATGGAGTAAGCTCAGGCTCAGGCTAACTGGAATCATCACATGCTTTCAATATTAAAATACTGCTGCTGCGCCGTCTCCTCACATTAGAGACGATTAGAAACCACTTCCTGAGATACCTTTCGTTCAGTCTCTTGAAGGGCTGCAAGCTGAGGCAACAGAGCTGCAGAGCTGTTTGCATCTTGTTCTGTCTTCTGTAGCAAACACATAAATGCTTTAGGTCTTGCTTTGTATAGACACTGCAGGCAAGTGGGATGTTGACAATATGCATTCTGATCTGCTTTTTCATTAATAGCAGTATCAGCACTGCCAGGATTGCCTTTACCATGGTAAAGGTGGGCATGAAGATCCCAGCAACTTGATCCCACCGTGATGATCGAATCATCATCCACAGCACGTTCACTCTTGCCCTTTTCGGATGTAGCTTCTGCTACTCAGATATCGATTGGATCTCACGTCCCTGCGCAATATTTACATTTTTTAATCAGACCGGTGTAGCCCTGGTGCAGAGAAGGTGTGTCGAGTAGGCTGTACAGAGGACGCTTCAATTGATGCAATATAAAAGAAATTATAGTCGCACTGCAGGGCATTTTGGGCCTTTTTAAGTAGCAGAGAAGGTTTTGTAGAGCCATGAATGAAGAAAACACGGGGTTTAAAAATCCCACCCAGGAGGGGACGGAGATTTAGGAACCCTCAGCTCAGGTCATTGCAGTGCAGAGTGTCTTGTTTTGTGGAAGGAAACGCCTTGTCAGTTCAGTATGTAAATAACTGTGCAGTTATGGAATTTCAATAATGCAGTGTAAATGCAAAGCGTCAGTAATAGAAATACCCATGAGGGTTAATAACAGGTCCCTCCACAGTCATATCACTCTAATAATTAATGAGCCGTCTCATGTGTGTGAGGACCTTACTATTATGACTGTGCAGTTGCACCTGCATGTGGTGTGTTTGTGTGTGTGTGTGTGTGTGTGTGTGAACTGGCTGAATGCATTTTTGGGCTTTCCCTGCAACGCCTGTGGAAGGTCATTATTTGCTTGTCTGCCTCATTATCATTTTGTGTGTGTCTGTGCGGGGATAGGCTGCATGTTAAGTGGGCCAACTCAGGGCTTTCCCAGCACTGTCTATGGGAGGTCATCACTTTAAGGCTTGGGTGTGTGTGTGTGTGTGTGTGTGTGTGTGTGTGTGTGCTTTTAGAAAATAGAAAAGGTACTGAGAGCAGTAAAGAGACAGAAACGTAGATAAAGACAGAGGGAGAGTGCAGGAGAAAGGAAGAAAAACCCTCTCTGAGGACGCTCAGGGGGCAGGAGGCCTCTCTGTGGTGAAACGGTTCACGCAGGCCGCTGCTATTTGTGGACGGCCAAGCTGGCAGTTTGAGACAGTGCGTCTGGCCGGCCCTGTCTGAAAACCGCCTCCGTTCTTGGAAGGCGAGGAGCGCTAACCGACGCGTTTACACACGCGGCCCAGCAGAACTAAGCGTTTCAGTCAGGTCTGCAGCTTACCTACGCCTACGCACTGGACGCTGTCCTTTAACCCTTAGACGTCTACAGCTACCGCTGCCGTTTTGTTGATCAGTCGCATTTGCATTTCTATGTAATTACATTATGTCAAAACTACATAGTTGAACTAGGCCCTACATTTATGCTGAAACAAAAGCTCATACCTAAAAAAAAGTACCAGCTTTACATCAAAATTTGACACATCGTAAAATGTAGCAGGTGTGAAATTATGGAAAAAATGTAAAAAAAAAAAAACACTAAAATAATCAAGCTGAATGAAATTGTTAGGCAGTTCATGCAGTAAATTTTATTTTATTGGCCAGTTTTCTTCCTAATTTAGTCCTTGCCAAGCCACTACTAGGCCTCCTCGATCCTCTCAGCCACCAACATTGGGTAGGTGGAGGCAAGTGCTTCGCCCATGTCACGTGAAAGACCAGCACATCTTTACAAACTGCTCCAAACGCAACACGCTTTGAAGAGAACACTGACAATTCTGTTATGTCAGTTTACAGACTCTGGCATAAATGCGGGTTAATGGGGGTCCTTGTGGGAGAGTGAGGCCAGTTATGTTCTATTGGACTTCCAGCCATGGATGGCTGTGGGCACGGCTGGGGATTGACCTCTTGATGATAGGACATGGTTAAACATGGTTAAATGTACAGAATGTCTTTTCTACCTGCATAACACGACACCGCAGGCATCGACAGCTTTGAATCGCAACAAAATCTCCTCGTTTACTTACAAATGTGTCATTACAAGCAACAGCTGAGACTCCCAAGGGTTACAGCAGCCCTCCCCATGTCTTTGAGTCTGTGCATGTGTGTGTGTGGGACACTGTGCCCAGCAGCCAGTGGTGGAACGAGTGGACGTGTTGCGCCGACAGCGTCCGGCCGAGGTCAGTGTTCCGCAGGCCACAAATTACTCCCTGCAGCCCGGAGCAGACGGACCAGCCCGGACTGGCCGTGGCCTACTGAGCACATCCACGCTTGTTTGTTTGTGGAGGAGGAGGCGCACTAAGTCCAGCTCTGCGTAAGCTCCTATTTTTAGTTGCCTTAATCCTTCAATGGATTTGTCATGGCTCAGACTACACGGATGAAGAAAAAAAAACATAAATAACAGAAATAGAGGGATGGAAAAGGGGAGGGCCGCTTGATGTCAAAAGTGTGCTGGAGGTTTTTGTCTAATCTCTTATTATTGACAGGACTGAAAATACATGACTTTTTTGTTTGTTTATGTTTTTTTTTTTCACAGACGATCCTGATGTTACATGTGTTTTCCCAGGCGATCATATTCAGGTTAATGACTATGTGGAACTCAGATCCCTCACATCTGACATAAAACCAGTCCTGGGGTATGATTAGTGAGGATACGAGGGAGACATGGTCACTCAGGGCACACGAGGGATCCTCCCGACGTGGAAAAAGGCAGAAAAAAAAGCTGAGGAGCACAGGAACTCTTGTTTTCCATCCATGTGGCACAAGGTTGGGCAATACAAGCGGAAATCCATATATACGATCATTTGATAACATTATCCCAGTATACGTAATACACAGCACTGCACAGATGTCTTAAACAGCTGCGAAAACAATATTTGAAATAGGTAATGAGTGTTTTTCACATTAATATTGCTAGATATACTAAACAAAACTAAAAATAATAAATACAAATAACATTCTACAGTAAACAGTGATGTTATGTTCAGTATATCAGTGTGTTCTTGTGGAAGTCCAGTATTA
>JBBPCY010019746.1:0-14923 GCA_037974405.1 Brachyalestes nurse | reverse complement strand
CTTATTTTTATAGTGTAAAACCTAAATATGCACCCAAACAGGCTCCCAAAACAATTGAACTGAATTTTAAATGCATTACTCTGAAAGAAAATGTAAAGGTAAATCTGTATCCCTACTGTACAGTTATCACAGAATTCCCGCAGTGTGAGAATATAAAATACTGATAGATAAAATAACCCTGTATAGACTGTGCTGTAATTAATGCATGCACATTTTCTTTGGGATGCACTGTCGTTTCATTGGTATAAGCAGTAATAGGAGAGTTCTGTTAGAGTGTAACCAGGTGTCCTTGCCTTGTGAGCAGAAAAACCTTTTGAAGATGCATTAGAGAGTTTGAACCAGGACGTTCCCGAGGGGTAAACTTACCCCTCCTTACGACTGACCACAACTTTATTATTATTTTTTGTATAATGGATGTGTGTATGTTCAGTTGTATGAAATTTTCTGAGTGGTGGTACTGTATTGAGGATATGGCATTGAGTAGATACGGAGTTCTGAGTGGTGTAGTTTAGGAGAGAGGGGAGCTGAGTTTATGGTTGAAAACTGAGTTGGAGGTGTCAATCAGTTCCTCTGGCTGCTCTGTCCATCTGCACTAAAAGGGATTTAGTGCAGATGGGTGACTATATTCAGGACTTCCATCTGGCACCTCACTCGCCCTATCTCAGTTGTGATTATGTACCTGCAAAGTATGATGCAAACCTTTTCTCTTTTTTTTCCTTCCCCTTGGTTTGGAATGTTGGAAATCTAGCATGCAGTGCATTAAAAAGTGAGGTGTGTCATGTGAGGCAGACCCAGGTAGCCATATGGGCAAAGAAAGGCTGGGAGGGGCGGCGTGGAGAGGGACCAGAGGGCACACATGAGCACCCAGGTTTAACACCTCCCCGTTTGTCTGTTGGGTCATCCCACAGGGCTGTTCGTCTGGAACCTCTGAGGGACAGAGCAGGGCAGAGAAGATCTAAAGAATGTTTAAGTTACCAATGTGAGCGGGAGAGAATTCATGGCCCAGGTTTCAGACAAAGAGTGCCAGCGGGGTCACGACTGTAGAAATATAGAAAATGATGATCAAATGGAGTCTTGCGAGTCATTTTCAGATGAATAGTGTGAAGTTTCCAATAATACATGGTCTATTAATAACTTTTTCCAGATAGAGATGTGAATTTTTTTCCTTGTTTTCCAGTTCATGGGGATCGTTTTCTTGGCGACAGCTAGCGTGACCAGCAAAACATTACAATTTCGGTTGTTAAAGTTAGTTGTTAAGGTGTCACCAAGCAGAAAGATAGATGGTGAAGTTAGGATGTGGCAGCCAAGGAATGTGGAAAGGAGCCCTGTGATGTTTTCCCAGAATGGTTTAATAGGGGTGCAGTGCCAGAATGCATGTATGTACGTGTCTGGGCAGTTCTGTGTGCAGCGTGGGCAGGTGGAACCCATATGAAATAATTTCCGACCACTGAGGTGAGTCCTGTGTTTATATTGTATTAACTCAGTGTTTTGGGTCATAAGAAATGTATTTTTGCAGATTTCAGTCCAGAAATTGGCATCCGTTGAAATGGAGCGGTCTTATTCCCATTTAGCAGAGGGTATGCTGGTTGTGGTGTCTATCTATATAATTATTCTGTACATTTTTGACAGTAATTATTTTGAGGATGTTATATTGATTAGCTGTGGGATAGATGCAGCAAGATCTAGGTTGACCACTGGGGTGTTTATGGTTGATTTGATTGATGCTTTAATCTGTAGATATTGTAGGAAATGTTTGTTTGTGATCCCAAACTTCTAGAATCAAATCACCAAATGTGGAGAAACTGCCATTATGGAAAACATGCTGCAGGTGAGTGATACTTTTCCAGGTGCGGAAGTTAAGTGCTTTTTTGTTACAGGTGAAGTCGGCGTTATTCCAGATTGGGGTGAGTCTTGATGGTAAAAGCTTTGTGTTGGTGATGTTACGAAATTTCCACCAGGCTGTCAGCGTTGGGGAGCAGAAAGGCAGAAATCTGGAGGTTAATGCAGATGGTTTGTTCTAAGTCTAGCTAGGTGTTGTCGAATTTGTTGGGGTGAGTCCATCTGTGCACATATTGAAGATTATTTGCCAAACAATAGTGAGTGAAATTGGGGGCTTCTAACCCTCCTAAAGTTTTTTGGTTTTTGTACTTGTGGTTGATTTTATTATTGTGAAGAGGTAATTTACTTTAGGTAGTACTGTCATTTTGACAGTGGATATTCTGCCCATGATGGAAAGTGGTAGGTTTGTCCAGCATAGGGGGTCTTCGTGAACTGATTTTAGAAGGGGGGTAAAGTTAAGTGTGAATGGATCCGACAGCCTGGGGGAAACCCTGAAACCCAATTAAGTGATGTGGTCAGTACATAGGGGTGCAGGTAGTGTGTTGGAAGTCGCATCCCAACTTTTGGGTTGTAATGAGAGAATAGATGATTTGTTCCAGTTGACTGAATATTCAGATACCTTGGTGAATAAATTAATAATTTTGATTGTTTCTTTCAGGGAGATTAAGGGGTCTTGCAGAAATAGTAAAATTTCATCTGCATAGAGGCTGATTTTGTGATGGATTTTTTCTGTCCTAATACATTTGATGAGCGTGTTTTGGTGGATGGGGGCTGCTAGAGGTTCGATAAAGATGGTGAACGATAGAGGTGAGTGTGGGCACCCTTGTCTAGTTTCTCTGTCCAAGGTGAAGCTTTGTGAGGTTAGTCCACTGGTGGTGATAGTGGCTGTCAGTGTGGTGTACAGTAATTTAACCCAACTAATGAACGAGTCCCGAAAGCCAAACCGCTCTAATGTGGAAAAGAGGAAATTCCAGTTGACTCTGTCAAATGCCTTCTCTGCATCTAATGTGACAATCGGCTGTATCAATGTTTTGCGTTGTAGAGTAATACATGATATTGAATAATCTGCGGGGGGTACTGGAGCTTAACCTGCCTTTAACAAAACCTGTTTGAACTGGATGAATTATGGATGGTATGACCTTCTCTAATCTGAGTGCTAGGGCTTTGGCAAGGAATTTTGTGTCTACATTGATTAAAGAAATTGGTCTGTAACTTGATGGTAAGGTTGGATCTTTTTTGGGTTTGAGTAGAAGTGAGATTGTTGCCGTGTTAGAGGTTTCTGGTAATCTGGAATTCTGTTTTGATTCATCAATCATTCTAATGAATCGTGGGGCTAGAATTGTTTATAGAACTAAGCAGGGAAGCCATCTGGACCAGGTGCTTTGTTGTTTGGCACAGATTTAAGAGCGGCCAGAAACTCATCTTGGGATAATGTTATTTCTAATTTGTTCTTTTGCTGATTGTTCACTTGGGGTAGGTTGGCACTGTTCAAAAAAGAGTTGATTTCTTCATGAGGTTTCTTTGTAGCAGTGGAAGAAGATTTGATTTATTTCATTAGGTGAGTGAGTAAGCTTCCCCGCCGGGTTCTGTAAAGCCATGATTGTGTTTTTTTTTCTTTGTTTCTGTGAATTTGGTTTGCCAGATATTTGCCAGATTTGTTGCCATGTTGAAAATTTCCCTGTCTTAACCTGTGTATTAAAAATTGGGTGCGTTTGTTAATTATGTCATTGAGTTCTGCTTTATTTATTCTGAGTTTCATTTGAGGGGTTGGTTGTGTTGCTGTTTTCTAGGTGTTTAATTTTTTGTTCTAAATCAATTATTTTTCTTTTTCTATCTTTTTCTTATGGACTGAAAATGAGATGATATTTCCTCTGAGTACTGTTTTTCCTGTTTCCCACAGCAGAGAGGGGGATGACTCGGGAGAGTCATTCATTTCTAGAAAGAAAGCCCACTCTTTTTTAATAAAGGTGTTGAATTGTGGGTCCAGTAGAAGAGAAGTGTTAAAGCACCATCTGGGAACTGGTTTTTGTGTCCAACTTCTAGTCAACTGTGTTGTAACTGTAACCGTAATTATTGGATGTATTGTTGACTGAACTATATTAGAAATTAAAGAATTAAAGAAAAAAATCGAGGCGGGAGTATGATTTGTGGACTGGCGAAAAGAAGGAGTATTCTCTGCTGCTTGGGTGCTGCAAGCGCCAGCTGCACTCATTAATTGTTTTATATTTGAGATTGATTGCCAGGCAATTTTGTTTCTTGAGTTATCGGATCGGTATATTGATGCGTCTAATACTGTGTTGAAATCTCCTGCCATTATTACTGGGCAATCGGTCAAATCTTTTAAGGCTGAGGAAAAAAATTGGTTCATCTGAGTTTGGGCCGTACAGATTTCCTATTGTAATTGGGTTGTTGTTAATTGAAATATTGATGATGATACAGCGCCCCTCAGGGTCAGCTATAGTAGTGTTTAGTGTAAACTGGATTTTTTTATGAATTAGGATGCAGACTCCTCGCTGCTTTGAGTTATAGTTTGCTGTGAATGCCTGATTGTACTGGGCTGTTTTAAGTCTGTTGCAGTCAGATTCCGAGAAACGGGTTTCTTGAAGGAGGCAAACGTCAGCATGTAGATTGTTTAAGCGATCAAATACGAACCAACACCACGATTGTTCCAAATTAAGAAAGATAGACTGGACATACTGTAGGATTGTCATCTGTCTGAGAGAGCTGAAAAAAGTGTTGTGTTAGTGGGAGCTTGTGTGAGTGAGGATATGTGAGTGGGGTGTGAATGCTGTATAAGTGTGACTGAATGGTGGCAGGAAATAATTGTGTATTGATGTGGGGGGGGGGGGACAGACATGACAAATAACCACACTGACAACAATAACAGCAACAACAGCAACAACAACAACAACAACAGTGCTGACATATAGAGGGAAAGGCCTACAACATTAATAAAGACAATAGGTGTGTATGTAGAGAGATGTTTGGTGGTGAGTGAATGGGATCCAAGCTATATCCAGGTGGTAACGTTGGGGCTTTTTACAGTGGTTACTCTACTTTGGACAGAAAGACCCTACAGAGAGCTGTGAGGATGGCTGGAAAGATCATCAGGGTCCCTCACCCATTTGCCATAAGACTCCTCAATCAGAACTGAATCTGTACCCACACACAAACACACCCCTGAACATATACACACTGAACACAAGTGCTGTCGTAAATACCCTTTATTTATTATATACTGCATGTTCTCTATCCTGCTGCTGCTATTGTTGGGACAATTATTTATTTATTGCTATCTTCCTCAATATTTGCAGTATTCCAGACATACAGACTATGCTGTATTATTGTTTTGCCCTTGTGTTTTTCTTACACTCTCTTGCTCTCTTCGCACTCTATGTATTCCTGTCCTGCCTGTACTAATGTAGTCTTGTGGGGTTCTTCGTGTTGCTCCATGGTCCTGCAGAAATGTTGGTTCATTTCATTGTGTAAGGTGTATAAGGCTGAAATGACAATAAACGTACTTGACTTGATTTGAGTGCTACACATAAAGCTTCCAATATTGTTCCTTTCCCACTCCTCCAAAAGGGTTTTTTTCAAGCAGCTGCATGTACATTCAAAGGTACACTTAAATACACACAAGTCAAAAAGCTGTCAGTTGTTGTTGCTAGCCTGCTGTTTGTACTTTCTATGTAACTTCAATGGAGTCATGAGAACAAGAAGTAGGAAACAGGTCACATAAGTGTGTATGCAGACACACATGCCCGCAGACCCGCATGTGTGCCCACACACACACACACACACACACACAGACACACACACAGACACACACTCGACAGGACTTAACAACAACTAAGCAGCAAATTGTTTTCTTTATGGCATGCTCAGAAGGGGTAAGTAACATTTTATCAGAGAGACACCACTGGTGAATCCTGATCAGTAATGAATGAATCAACAGCCAGCATCAAGTACTGCTAACACACTGAGATCAGCCAGCAGGCTCACTGCACACATTTTAATGACCCAACCAGGAATCGCAGTGCCTTTATTGCTGCAACAAATACATAAAAAAAACAATGGCAACATTAAGACAATAACAAACACGCACTAAAAAGTATTTATATTGCCCATCACCACTAATATAATAAACACACACACAAACACAATATATGGCAGGGATTACCAACTCCCGTACTGGAGGGCTGCTGTCCAGCACAGTTTGATGGTGGTTCTCCTCAAAAACATTCACTAAACAAGACAATTAACTGGTGAATCAGGTGTTTCTGAGCAGGGAAATCACCAAAACGTGCTGGACCACAGCCCTCCAGGACCCGAGTTGGTAAACCCTAATTTATGGTATAGTTCCAGAGAACACAGATGTTTTCCCCTTATGTCGCCTTTGATGTATCATGCATGACTCCAGGTCCATACATGCTTGTTGCACTTTAATTTGTAGTTATTTGATCAGGAATGCAAATGCCAAATCATGATGCTTTCCAAATTTTTACAGTATCAGCAGTAATTTAGGTACTTGTGAAAAAGAAATCGATATCTCAAACACTTCTATTAATATTATTAAATAAAATATAGTTTTTATATTTTATTATTAAATGCAATTTTACATAGCTTGTCTTTACATAGCTTTGCTTTAACACAAAAAAGACTTACACAGTATTAACCAGAGACATTTCCAGAAAGAAAAGGTACTTATTCATTTGTTTTGGACATCTGTAAAAGCAGTCTGAAGCAAATGTCATATATTTCAGTTCCTGGGTACCAATGGTCACTACATCATGGATTAAATAAAACTGATCACTAAAAATATCCCTAACACTAGAGAATGTCAGTATCTTAGTATAGTTAATTAACGGGTCAAAATTTGGTTGCATTAGTTTTCTTCGTCTTCATGTTAATGATAAGTGATGATAATATTAAAAAATGGCAAGGACTCATTAACTGATTAATAATTGCAATGCTACGGAAACACATGAACAGATGGCTATACATGTGTGTATATATATATTCCAAGTGGCTACTGTTGACAATTGACTTGGGCAGCTCTAGCAGGACAGATATCTCACTGACTTTGCTGGAGAGTGGTAGTCCAATATTAAAAGTAGAGCTCTACTGCCAACGTTTGTCAGTATAGACAAAGAACAGTCAGCAACAGTGTGGCTTATATAGCAAAACCTGTATGATTAGCACTGGAGTCTACATGCCTTTGGCCATGTTGTGTAGTGCAGTATAACTGTTCAAGGCTTCTCCTGTTGCACTACAACCGGACTTGAAACCCACAGGGTGGCATGTCTGTCATAAATCTCCTTCTCCTCTCCAAAGTCTACCAATTTCTTTTGTCCTTTTCCCTTTATTTCTTCCCGATTTCTGATATTCCATCCATAAGACCAGTGAATCAATTATAGAATTAAAAGGCAAGAGCTATTTTGATATTACGCCTACGTTACTGAATCACCCTTCCATTACTGAGGCACTCTTAATAAAGCATGGCGGACTCCGGTAATCACATCTTCCATCATTCATCATGCTGTCGGACACATTCCTCTTTCAGCCATTCCACAGGCAAGTAAATCTTGCGAACACAGCTGAATCCAGCCATGAGAGGTGAATATATTATGGCTATATCTGCAAGATGAGAATTTATTGTGCTTGGGCCCCACTGACACTAGATATCCGTGTAAAAAGGAATGAGCCAGAACCCAGAGAGGAGGAAGAGTGAGAACACAGAAAAAAGGAGTCAAACACTACCTGACATGGTACTTACATTATACTCTATGTGGATGAAATGTGATGTCTTTGAAAATGCTTTTTAGCTCATAAAAACTCAAGTTGCTTCATGTAAGGGAACTGAATGATGTCTCAGGTTCCTTAGGAGCTAAAACGGGTACGTAAAAGGCCTTAAAACTGCTGTTAGACAATATGAATATGTGCCAATTGGTCAATATGGGTGTAAAAATGTGTGTGTGTGTAACCATACACGTAAATAACCATAGATACTGTATATTCAGTAGGTTGCACTACTGAAGTCACTGCAGCATATTCCCCAGAAGTATCACTCATGTGACTTTTTAGAAGCCTTTTTCTATAAGATGTCGGTCAACATTTTTCTCCAGAATAATTTTTGTTTTGATTGTTTTTTTTTATTGCAACTACGATGTTTTTGTGCTCGTTTCTGAAGATCATTTCTGAAGGTTTCTGAAGGCCCCATGCTACAAGACTAAATTTCCACCAACAAAAAAGGCATTTGTTATTTTCAGTAGAGGTCAAACTATGGCTGATGCCAATGCCAATATTTAGAAACCAATGTCGGCTGATGGCCGATATGTGACATGGATGTTTTTGGGGGAGGGCTGATATTTGGTCATTAATAATAATAATAATAACAATAATAATAATAATAATGTTTCTTGACAGTCTCATGCCAAATGGTCATAATCTAATGACTGAAAGCAACAACCCCTCATTTGCCACAATACCCCACTGAGTTATTAGCCATAATCTGTTTACCTCGCCTGGGTGTCCCATTACTTTAGTCCCCCATGGACCTTACAAGCAGTAAAGCTCCACGGTGCAAGCACCCAGACACTTCAAATTGCACTTTTAACTTCAAAAAGCCCAAATCTTTTCTAATTTACAGTAAGTCTCTTTCTATAACCCCTTTTAAGCCACAAGCGTTTGAATTATTGATGTCAAAATCCAGTATTTAAAAATTACTGGCCTTTAAACTGGCGCTTAAAGGTTCAATATGTGAAATTAGTACTGTTAAAAAGATTGAAATATTAATTAATATTAAAACAACTAAATTCAAATGTGATATCTCCAGTAGATAGACAAATTAGTCAAGACGCTTTGGTTAAATCCATAAAAATCTCCAAGGGGAGAAGATGCTGCTCAGTTTTTAATAATAATAATAATAATAATAATAATACATGCTGCTGATAAAAATAAAATTATTATTTATTTTTATTATAATTATTAAAATAATAAAAGATGCTGCTCAGTTTTTATGTCTGTTATAGAAAGCTTTTCAAAGTATCGATGTCTATGGACTTCAACTTGTAGCCAACTTCCACTGATAACGGCACTGACATATTTAAACAGCTGTCAACAAATTAAAAAGTATATTATTTGTCAGTAGTCCGTTTCTGTCTATCTCTCTATATCAAACCCTCACTTCCGCCGTCCAGTATGGCGTGGTCACGATCACGTGTATGCAGAACATCAATATTGCACAGCACGAAATAACCATTTTATTATGTCTGTGAATCCCTGTTATCTCTTTTAAACTACTAACACACTTTCCGTCCAATCGCCCCTAACTCACTTCTGCCCTCCAGCATGGACGTCCTTATCGGCGCGGGGGAAGTGACGTCACACGCAGAACATCAATAGATCGTACGTCTAGATAGATTTAATTCACAGTGCCTCTCAATGGACGAGAGTATTGGGACGTAACGCCTTTCAACTCTAAAAAAACACTTTTTTTCTACCCTCTCGTACAGGAAATAACGTCTCGTCTCGTTTTAGTCAACGAAAATGAAGAGACATTTTTAGCATAGTTTTCAGGACGTCTTACCTATAGATGTGTAGGCAGGAGGCATAAACGACGTATGGTAGTATATTTTAATAAGGTAGCACGGATTGATAGACAACTTTTCCTGCCACAGATTGCCTCCCTTGACGTCATCGCTCTTTTTACAGGCGTAGTCATTCCTCACTTTTTATCTTGCTTTAAAAATACCCAAATTACTTGTTTGTTGTGGTGTCCCACAATTAAAACCTTAAGTTCTCATCAACAGCCACCTGTATATCGTTACAAATGTGACAGTGACAACTTCATTTAAACGCTACGGTACTGCAAATACTGCAGTCACCTTCAGTCGCTACATGCAATTGATTTACTTGAATGATATTTCCCACACTTTGCTAGAATAATTTGGCGGAAATATTTCTGCTATTCTGTTGTCTTTTAATACAAAACGACGATTAAAAGTACTGCCTCACTTTGATGAACATAAACTGGAGTAAAATCGGAAATAAACAAATTCTAAAAGCAGGTGGTGTAGCACACACTAACGTCCAGCAGGTGGCGGCAAAGTTCAATAAAATGAATACTAACAAAAAAGCCAGCAGAATAAACATTAATAGAATTGAATAAAATTGAATGCAGCTTTGACATGTTGTTCTTTAGTCGAAATATAATGAAAAGAGTAGCATAAGAATCCTATATACGTTCCAGTGGCTGAGAATAGGCCTACTGGGATTGGATGATGTTGTACATGGTCTTTAGGTAGCATTTGTTTGTTTATTTGTTGGCTGTGTCAGTTTGTGTGAATTGTGCTTTGAAGTAAAACAGGTGAGCTAGCATGTAGCACCACAGTTTTCATTGTTTTTATCTCAGGAATCATTGGGTGGATCAGTGCTGAATGCATGTGTTCTCTATGCAGTAAGCTTAATATCTGTCTTTTAATGAAACCTAATGTTTATGTTGATGCTGAAGAATGTGAAGAATTATTGCAGCCAAGAAAAGTGTATGATATTAACTTTGCTTTTTACACACACACACAGGTGCAGAAAACAACAGAGCGTGATGCTCTGCAGTAGCAGATCAGATGGAGGTGTTTCACTAAAACAGGTCCTCAGGGCCTCCCAGGCGGTCAAAAATCTGGATCATCTGAGGGGCACTGATGACTGATTTGAGACTTGACTGAAAAATGTAACTTAATATAACACAAAGATTTTAAAAATCAAATAAATCTTTCTATGTGCCCAGAAAAAAATATTTAACAGGATTAGTAGCAGAATAGTAATTCGTAAATAGTAATATGACAATCCCTATTTATGTGGTTTATTTGGTTATTTTTTGATATACTGTATATTTGTACTGTCACATTTGACACAGAGTCCTGACCTCAACCCCATCCAGCACCTTTGGGATGAATAGGAACGGAAATTGCAGACACCAACATCAGTGTCTGACCTCATAAATGGGCACAAATTCCCACAGCAACTCCTAAATCTTGTAGAAAGTCTTCCAATAAGAGTGGAAGCTGTTATAACTGCAAAGGGGGACCAACTCCAGATTAAAGTCTATGGATTTATGTGCAATGTCACTAAAGTGGTATGGTGGAATGGTCAGGTGTCCCAATACTTTTGTCCATATTGTCTATGGCTCAGGTGAGTGGAGCATGTGGAACCCTGTGGACACTCGTTGGCTGTGACGCAGACGCCGGTGGGCGGGGCTTGTGTGTTGTGCCGTCCCACGTGCGTGTTAAAAAGGGAGCTGGGGCAGAAATGACAGCAGAGGGGCGGAGAGGTGGTGCAGCTGCTGGGGTGTGGAGAACTTCTCTCTGTTTATGGGTTGAGAAACTGGCTTTAACTTGGAAAAAGTGGGAAAAGTTGGAAGTGCAGCTGAAAGCTGGTGTGTGGATGAGCTGGGAGGAATTATTTTGCTGCCGTTTGGGAAGGACCTTGTTTGTATTTCTCCAAGAAGCGTCCTGCATCATAGCTGCCTAACAGACAGACAGTGACTGGCGTTATTTTTGGCTGTTTTTCATAAGCTAGGAACTACAGGCTTGCTGCTGCTGCTGTTTTGTTTTTGCAGCCGGACCCTGAGGGTCCCCCCCTGGCTGTATCATGGTGGAACTGACATCTCTCACTTCTTACTGGCCTCTCATCAGATTCCTGCTTCCCCTCGCTATCACCAACATAGCCATCGATTTTGGAGAGCAGGTAAGAAGAGAACCTCCCACATTAAAGAGCCCATATTCTTCATTTTGTTCTGTTTGTCACTCCACCAACATCCCCAAGATCCTCCTATGCATTTTGTGTGGGTTCATTTTTCACATTGAAAGCCCATTTTTCAACCTCCTTTTATTCCTTTTCTATTATATTCCTTGCTTTTAAGATTGACTGATATATGTAAATGAGCTCTATTCTCATTGGCTTTCACAATAAGCTATTTTTGCACATTATGCACATTAGCCATACTCTACATTTATGCGAAAAAGTCCAATTTCCTTTTTATTCACAATTTCCAACCTCATTTTATTCCTTTTTTATAGTGAACAAATTCAAGCAAGTGCAAAAAGCAACTGGGGCAGCTGGTGGCCTGGTGGTTAGGGAATTGCCCCTGTGATCAGAAGATTGTGGGTTTGAATCCCATGACTGCTAGTGGCACCACTGAGGCACCACTCCCCGGGCATAGTGTTCCTGACTGCCTGTGGCTTCGCTTGGCGAATCACACTGTGTGCTACTGTGTATATATATATATATATAGAGAGAGAGAGAGAGAGAGAGAGAGAGAGAGAGAGAGAGAGAGAGAGAGAGAGAGAGAGAGATAGACCCTTCTTTGGCACCTGTCTTTGTAGTGTTCCAAGACCTTCACATTCAGTGAAAGAAAAAGAAAAGGATCAGTCTGGGATGGATAATACGCAGTATTTCTTTTGTGTGCAACATTTCTGGTGCAGCATGCACACTTTTTAATTAATTATTACTGTGTGCAATGCGCAATTATTTTATCCCGTGTTAACGCAGGTTTTAAAAAATCCTGTTATTTTGAAAGTTCAGTGCTTTCACCAAAGGAATGCGAGCGCTGTATATTTTATGTGGACACAAGTAATGGGACACCTGACCATTACACCAAAAAAGACTTGGATTCTGAGAGGAACTTGGTTTTCTATAATAAACTAGATAAAACGCCCTGCCGTGGCAGATAGCTTTGGTTTTATATTTGATTTGATTACGTTCATGTTTAAGTTTAATGCACTGCTGTTAAAAAGCCGCTCCTTATCAGTTTAAAGTGTTTCGAAAGCAAATGTTATTGCACTTTTGTTCATATAGCAGTACTTTAAAAATAAAGGTATGCAATACACTACTTTTGAATTAATTGTTTAATTTTGCACATAACAATGCGAATAATCGGAGAAAACCATGCGATTAATTGCGGTAATTTATTTTTATTTTTATTTATTGATTTTCCAGAGGTAGAGGAGACAAAACATACATTTTGGCCAATCTGCACAATTACTGTAATACACAAGTGATCTAAACATTGAAGCAATGTTACAAAAAAGAAAACCCCCTGTCCCACCCACAGGGAGGAAGTAACATTGGTATTACTAAAATGAATGATTTCCTGAATTTCCTGGTTTAACGGAGAAAAAACCCTTCACTGCCACTGTTAAGTCTTTATCATGCTTATGTTATGGATTATCTTGTAGGGAATCATAGAAATTGAAAATGGGCCTCCAAATCTTCATAAAGGTTTGAAGAGGTCCTTTGAGTGTATATTTAATTCTTACAAACTGTAAAAAATACATAACATCTTTGATCCATTAAGAGAAGGTTGGAGAAGTAGATTGCTTCCGTTTTAACAGAATTAAGCGTCTTGCATGAAGGGTGGTGAATGCAATGACTATAAATGAGCTGTTTGGTAAGTGAGCACAAAATTTTTTTGACACTAAACCAAATAGACCGCAAACTGGATCAGGGTCAAGTTGGGTTCTAAACATATCTCCCAGAGCTTTAAAAATACCTAACCAAAAGGAGCACAGCCAGAACATTTTAAATGTGTATTCAATTTGCTGGTTGGCCACGACATCGAGGGCATGATGGGTCAACGTTCGAATAGATCCTTGCTAGTTTAGCATTAGTCAGGTGAGCCCTGTGTATAACTCTCAGCTGTGATAAACTATGTTTGGTAGATGAAGATGAAGTGTGCACTAAGGCTAAAATGGAATCCCACTGATCTTTTGACAAAACTAGTCAGAGCTCCAAGCCGTTTTCAAATTTTCAGTGGAATGAGGGTTGATGATAATTTTTTTTATAAATCTGTGATATTAGTCTTTTACAGTCTGACTTTAATTCGAAGATATAATCAATATGTGATTTTATGGGCTTGTCTGGAAAGGTGTTGAGTGTCTTTTGCACAACACTCCTTATCTGTAAGTAATAAAAGAAAAGATTTTTTGGTAAATTATAGATGTGTGACAACTGAGAGAAGGACGTTAATCGTTACCCAGCATTAGTCAAAACACACTTTTCTGACTACATCATACTAGATCACTAAATACATTTAAAGATACATTTAAACCGACTATAAAGAACAGTCCGTCATCTTGACATCATGACATCATCTTATTTCAAACAAAACAACACATTTTTTCAGCCCTCTTTCCTTTATAGACGCTGTAGTTTTGCAAACGTTGTATTAAAATGTCACTGCAGTATCATTTTGCAGCTGCATTTTGTCTATTCTGAAAGTCAGAAAGGCAAAATTTCGAGATGCACTGTGCACTGTGTTAATACAGTGTTTTCTCCTGCTACTTAAAATACTTTACACAACTGAGTCTGGGATCTATATTGTGATTTACTTGACTGATTCTGTAAGATTGATCCTGTAATGATATAAGAAGAGTATGACAAAAACTCAACTTTCCACCTTGAGCCCAGGTGTGTCCAGATCTAATCTGGTAATATAATATTTCATTGCTATTCTGACAACCTGTAGGTTCAGATGGCATTGAATTTAGCTGACTTTTGTTTCACATGAATAAAGCTCAGTACATGAATATATATGACAATAGTTACTGTCAAAATTAAGTGAGAATATTGTTGATGTAATGTGGGCCTAACACATATACAGTAATCTCCCACTTTAACGCGGATCAGCAGTCGCGGTTTCAGTCCAACGCGGATTTTTTCTGAGAACTGAACTAATAATTGTTGGCTGAAACCTCCGCATTAACGTGGAAACTGCAGATATCCTCCACGTTGTTTTTACTTTCGTGACATCCGGGCCTCGTCCTCGTGCTGGTTACTAAACACCACCCAAACATAAACAACCAGCACGAGGACGAGGGGGCGTGGCAGACGAGGCCCAGACCTCACAGCGTTTTTAGTGGCAATATATAAATTTTCATGCGTTTTAGTGCTAAATTATTAAGAAAAATAAAATTTCTGAATATAATTTTGTAGTTAATTTTAATATAATGAAGTTTAACCTGTTAACCCTCCTACAATTTTTCCCCGACTGCTGTACCCAACTTCAAAAGCTCACAGCTCCCTCATG
>JBBPCY010019725.1:0-14924 GCA_037974405.1 Brachyalestes nurse | reverse complement strand
AGAGTTGAAGCATGGTGCTGTCCAGAATGTCTTGGTCTGCTGGAGCATTAAGATTCTCCTTCACTGGAAGTAAGGGGTCTAGCTGGGGGAGGGGAGGGTAGGGCAGCGCTCTTCGCCCATGGGACCAGCCCAAACCCGGGAAAACAATGTCCCAGTACTTTTGTCCAAGTTGTGAACATGTCCCCCTCCCTGTGCGTCTTCACCACGGAGTGGAATCGTATTCAACTCGTTTGAACCGGATCACATATTAGATTATTCTTTGAACCGAATCACGAGTCAACACGATTCGAGCGTGTCCCGAGAGTCATTTGTACTGAATCGAAGTGAGGAATCGGTTCCGCAAACCAACGAGAATTCCCGCAATTTCTGGCGAGTCGGATCAATTAACCGAGTTTACAGAGAAGAGTCGACTCTTTAGGATCCAAACAGTCTGTTCATTCAGTCACCGGTTTTTAAAAAAAGTCACTTTATTGATAACCACTTAAGTACAGATCTGGACTTGAGCACTGATGTACGTCGCTCTGGACAAGAGTGTCAGCTAAATGCCTTAAATGTAAGTGTAAATGTAAATATAATGTAAATATATGTAACTGCTCTATTTCACAGAAACAAACCCAGTCAATTTTGTGGCATGATGATGATACACTGCATGATACTTGAGATGTGGTTTTGTGGAAGAGTGACACATGCATGCCACTGTAAGGCAAAATAATCCGTAAAAGCCTTTTTTCAGAGGAACCACTGTTTTACCATTATTCTCAGGTTCAGTGAACTGATTTACTTTTAAGCTGCAGTGTGTTTGCTGTGTAGGTTCTCTGTTTTTAAACGATAAATTAAAAAGCTATATTTGTGTGTTGGTTTTGCGACTGTGTGTAAAGAAACTTCCCGTTTAATTTTGTTCTTGTAGGAAATGCTGCATGTTTGACCGTCTTACTAAACGCTGGACTGTAGGATATGAATCTGCTCCTCTGAATGTGTGTGTGTGTGTGTGTGTGTGTCCTTGTGTTCCTATGTGTGTGTGCAGGCCGGCATGTCTCTTAGAGGTCAGAGCGGAGACTCCTTGGATGGAGAGTGTGTGGTGTGTCTGTGTTTGTGTGTGGGTGTGTGTGTGTGTGTGTGTGTTAGTATATGTGTGTATGGTGTGTGTGTATGTGAGTGTGTGTGTATGGTGTGTGTATGTGAGTGTGTGTATGTGTGTGTGTGCACGCTTCCCTAATCAGGATACAGGAGCATTACTGACGGCCCCCTGCGTGTCTGCTGTAGTGTGTGTGTGAGTGTGTGTGTATGTGTGAGTGTGTGTGTGTGTGTGTGAGAGAGTATGTGTGTGTGTGTGTGTGTGTTTGTGTGTGTGTGAGAAGGTGTGTGAATGTGTGTGTGTGTTTGTGTGTGTGTGTGTTTGTGTGTGTGTGTGAGAAGATGTGTGTGTGTGTGTGTGTGTGTGTGTGTGTGTGTGCTGTTGTCTCTCCTGGTCTGAGCTGCAGCTTCAGTGCTGCGAACCATGAATAACTAATGCAGCATCCAGCTGCTGTGCAGGAAGGGAAGTGCGTGGCCGCTGTTTTGGTGCTGTTTTTGGTGCAGTTCCAGTGCGTTCCCTCCGGTGTGTTTCTGCACCGCGAGGCTGAAGCTCCTCACGGCGGCCGCTTCCAGCAGCGTGTGCATAACCGGAGAGCTAATGAGGTGTAAACAGTGCGGTTATGTCATAACTTGACCCACTTTGAGACAAGAGTGAGCTGTTACACAAACTGTGAATGTGAAGCAGTTTGATCGGTGTCTGCTCTGGGTTCTGTGCTGGAGAACATGCAGGCCTTTCTGACTCACCTGCAACAGTAATATATTGAGAACACGTGACGATGCGGCGACCGTGAGTTTATGCCCTCAGACTGTGACCCAGAGACGCCAGGGATCACTGGTGTTTGACCTTGCGTGGATTGTTAGCGTCAGTTTTTTTCATTAAAAGTGGAGACATGAGGCATTAAAAATATATTAAAAAATATGAAAAATATGAAAAATCCGGTACTAGCAGCAAAAGCCTGACATTTGTTCCGATGAGGAGGGGAACATCTATTGCTGTCAGCAGTGAGGGGGAAAAATAAAAGAATTCGTTTAATTTGTTAATGTTAAACCCTCACAAACTCACAAAGCTGTGTCTGAACCATGAGGTACAATTGCAGCTTCTACAGCAACATATAGTGCACTGAGTGGCAACATGTGCCTTTTACTCAGGCGATATGATGTTTAATATAAAATAAAGATGATTTCAATTTTTGTCATTAATTGTGACAAATCACTTATGTTTGCTTAAATTTGAAGAAATATTAAAAGAAATATTTAGAGAGAAATGCTCAGAGCTGAATACAATAATGGGCCAAGTTTGATGATTCATTTTAAATGTATAGAGATCAGTTTAGGCTCCTACTGGCCGCAAAAACCTGCAGCTCATGGCCTCAAACCGGTTTGTCATTTCTGACATTGAATGGTGGTGAACATTAACTGCTGCTGGCAATGATGGGGATAAATAAAATAATCTTAGCTTGTTTATTGTTATTGTTAAACCCTTATTGTTAATGTTAAACCCGTATTGTTATTGTTAAACCCTTATTGTTATTGTTAAACCCTTACAGACTGAGTGACTTACAAAAGCTGTATTTGAACGAGAGACACAATCACAGCTTCTATAGCAACATATAGTGCATGAGCAGCTGATTAATACATTCTTGCTCCATTCTGAGTAACAGTGACTGTATTTACCTACCAATTACTGTATATAGCATATACATCACATGTTGGGAAATTCCAGACATGCTCTAGGCCTCCTAAACACATCATTGAATTCAGATGCACCACTAGTCAGATGCACCAGTAGTCATATACACTCATACACAGTCAGTGGTTCCAGTCAGCACAGTTTTTTTAAAGTTGTGTCAAAATGTAATGAAGAATGGACCAATAGCTGGTTGCGTAAGTGTGCACACCCGTGCACTAATACAGTAATCCCTTGCTTTTCACGGGGTTACGTTCCAAGAGCACCCGCGTATAGTGAAAAAACGTGTTGTGTTTTGGTAAAGAAAATGTCTAAAAATGCCTATTTTATAGTGTAAACTAGGGCTGCACAATTAATCGAATTTTAATCGTGATTTTGGCTGCCAAGATTAAACTAAGATGATCATCGGCGATATTAACATTTGAATAGCGGGCTCTGCTGCATATCAAATCAAGCACTTTCTCAACCAATATTCAGCCAAACACCAGGGGGCGTACGAAAGATTAGGGCTTCATTAAGCTGCCTAAAAAATTGAGTGTGTGTGCGTGAGTGTGTGGGCGTGTGTGTGTGTGTGTGTGTGTGTTAGGCCTTTGTCTTGGGTACATTTTATTTGATTATTTATAAGTTATTTTTATTTGAGGATTTAAATTCAAGCTGTCCATATCAGTGTTTCTCCGTCTTTGAACTGAAAGTTCATCCTGGGTGGAGGACGAGAGAAGAATCAGGTGCTTTTATTTATAACCTGGGGAGGGAGCTACAGGCCTGAGGTTCTTGCTGTAATCACAGAGATGATTCTATAGAGGTGATGAGAGATGGATGCTGAGGTGTATGGTAGTTTTGTGCATGCAAAATCATCATTTAGGTGAGGAGCAAAAAATGAATTATCTAATGAGTCATTTACAAATTACAACCTTTAATTGATCTTTTCAGTTAATTATTCCAAGAGAAAGAACAACATTTTACAAAGATTGTGTCGTTAAAGTATTTAGGTGCTGAGATGGTATAGGCATCTTATTTGTGTACTACATCTGTCTTCGAACGAATCTGAACATGATGAAAGAGTGACGTTTAGTTACCAGCATTTATACTGATGATATTTTAAGCTGTACATGAGATTTTTGCTGCCAGGGCTTGTATTAATCTTTATATTGAGCTTTATTTGCAGTGGTTTGTGAAAATGTAAAATAAGAGCAGTCCATTACCCCTCATGTTATGGAATGTTTTAATGGAGGTTATACATCCAAATGTTTGTAGACACGTCCTGCGTCTGATCCAGGGTTTTCTTATTAGAGTTCGCCCTCGTCTTTGCTGCAGAACCAGCTGTGGTTCTTTTGAGAAGGCTTTATATTATTTGTTGGATTATTAGTGCAAGGATTTAATTGCATACAGCTGCAAAAGCATAACTAAGGTCAGTTTTTGGGGATGCTGTATCACTTCAGAAAACCGTTCCACTGCTCCACAGCCCGATGTCGGACAGCTTTATGCACCATCTCACTGATACTTGAGTCTGGCATGGCACCTTTATAGCTGCAACTAAACAACCCATTGTATTGGCAGTTCTTTCCTATGGGGATTATACAGGCTGTGTCAGAATTCAATCACTCAGAGGGCTGCTTTTGGATGTGTAGTTACATTTCACGATTGCTTTAATTATTATTATTATTTCTTTTCCACAGATATGGAAAACATGGCGCTTTCTACCGGTTTAAGTCCAGTGCAGGGAAAGTGCTCCCCTTGTTCTACGTGTATGATTCTTACCTGACTCCACCTGAAGCCTGGGCCGAGCTGCTGACCTCCCAAGGTTCTCACAGCGTGCGAGGGACTCCATACGATGGGATCTTCATTGCTCTCATTGTGGAGGAGCGCCACAAGCATGACATCCTGGCCGGTGGCTTTGACGGCATGTATACCTACTTTGCATCCAATGGATTCTCGTTTGGTTCCTCTCACCAGAACTGGAAAGCCATCAAGGCTTTCTGTGACAGGAACAATCTTCTGTTTGTGCCGAGTGCTGGACCAGGTTATGTAGACACTGCCGTTCGACCGTGGAACAACCACAACACGCGAAACCGAGTAAACGGACGGTATTACGAGACCTCTTTACAGGCAGCGCTGTCGGTAAGGCCAGATATCATAACAGTAACTTCCTTTAATGAGTGGCACGAGGGCACCCAGATTGAAAGAGCCATACCCAAGAAGACAGTGACTCGTCTGTATTTGGACTACAAGCCTCATCAGCCTGACCTCTACCTGGAGCTCACTAGGAAGTGGGCAGAGCAGTTCAGTAAGGAGAAAGAACAGTGGCTGCTGTGAATGGAGATAAATGCTTTGAATTATTATATTTCAGGTGATTTTTATGTTTAATTGAATCCCACACTCATCTACCATCCTAACTGCATCTAATCTTCAAGAAATGAACAAAGGAAAATCAACCTGTTCATGAGATGGCTTATTGTTTCACCGTTCTTTCTGACCAGTGTACAGACACTTTTGTTCGTTTATGGAAAAAACACTAGTTGTGGTACGTGGGGCTAACACTGGGCACCAAGAAGTGACTTTGTTATTTGAAAGGTTGTCTGTGTTATGAACACAGTTAACTAATGTTTAGTTCTTCTGAGTTAAGTTTATTTCTTCTCGTAATAAGTATGTGCTTATTGTGACTCAAATGTTTGATAAATAAAGAATTAAACCACAATTTTGTCACGCTCATTGTCCACTTTGTCTCTGGAATATTCTGGACAAACTAGTCAGATTGATGGAGGCCCCGCCTTGCAGCACTTAAAGGATCTGTTGCTAATGTCCTAGTGCCAGATACCACAGCACCCCCTCAGCGGTCTTGCAGAATCCACACCTCCATTAGTTAAAGCTGTGAGAGGGACCTACAACACAACAGGTGGATGGTTTTAATATTACAGCTGATTGGTGTGTATATAAGTCACAAGTACACAAGTATGGGCACTAGGGCTGGGAATTTAACGCGTTAATTAGATTAATTAATCACAGAAAAAATAACGCGTCAATATTTTTAACGCAATTAACGCGCCCCGCCCTCCATAGACATGTAACGTTACACTTTGTAGTACTGCAGCACCTAATTCATAGGTTTGTGTTCAGTCAGTGATAAATATGTAATGAGCATTGTAGACTAAGTTATAGGCAGGGATTGACATAAGTGGTACGTAAGCAAGAATCTGCGAATGTGGTAAGACAAATGCGCACCAGTATTCAGTCTTCACTGCGCAAATGCGTACCTAATTTGAGTGACTTCATACTGGATATCTAAGTACCACCACTCAGGAAAGGAAAACCTTAAAAAGAAAAATAATAATGACATTTTAAAATATGGTTCCTGCTGGTCCTGCTGGTTTGCACCAATCAAAATTCAGTCAGAGCAGGTCTGATATCAGCGCTTCTGTATCTGTGTGTCCCGCTCCGCCCCCTCGACTTCACGGCCCGCCCCCTCGACTTCACGGCCTGCCCCGATACGAGACCCGTTCTCCAGTCCAGAGAGGAGAGATCAGCCCCTGTGGTCCAGGTAGTGTGCGAGCATGGTAAGGTGAAAATCTTTAGATTTGGGGGCGTACCAATTCATTAATGTAGGTACTCATTACAGTACTAGAGCAAAATAATTATGTCAACCCCTGTATATATAGGAGAAATTGGCCACGTTCTCAGATTGGCCACTTTGAGTACAGCAGTATTTCACCATCCCAAGACTCACAATCCCAAGATTTTCTTTGTGTTCTCTGGACAGAACCAAAAAATTATAGTTATTTTTATGTGGAAATGTTGAATTTTTACATTCATATTTATGTAACATCAGTAAATGATATTTTTCTTAATAATTTAGCACTAAAATGCATGAAAAATTATATATTGCCACGAAAAAAGCTGTGACATGCAGGCCTCGTCCACCACGCCCCCTCATCCTCATGCTGGGTTGTTTGTTTGGGTGCAGTGCTTAGCAACCCAGCACGAGGACGAGGGGCGTGTCAGACAAGGCCCGGACATCACAAAAGCAAAAAAAAATTAAGTGGAGGATATCTGCAGTTTCCGTGAACAATTACTAGTTCAGTTCCCAGAAAAATCTGTGATGGACAAACTGTGACTGTTGATCCGTGTTAAAGTGGGGGTTTACTGTGTGTGTGTGTGTGTGTGAGACTAATAAAGGTTTCTTATCTTAACGACCCGGGACCAATCGGGCAGCAACATGGCCCGGGTACTGACACATAGGCAGCTGTGTTAGCGGTAAGCTAAAAGGGGGAAAAGGGGGCGTGTCATGCGTGGCAACACAGGGCTACCCACAGGTGTGCATGTCTATTAATCGGCCCAAATACAGTCATAAGTGTCTCATTATAAAAGCAGACAGAAGTTAATACCGACCTCTCCTGTAGAGGGGGTAGATTCACCATTACTGTCTGGCTGAGATGATGTAGAGTCATCCTGGATAGCAAAAAAAAAAAAAGAAAAAACCCAAACAAACAGAAATGAATACAGATTACACGCTTACATTATATTTTACTGTATCTACGAAAATTTCCCTCACTTTGGTATGAAATAAGTTCAGATTACACACCTGGCTGCTGATGTAGGCTTTGCGAATTTTCAGGCCAAGCTTCTTAGCCAGGTCCTGAGCCAACTCACTAACCTGCCTGTCCTGTATTGAAGGGAAAATCATCTGTGACCTACTACCACCCTTGAATCTTGGAAACTATATAAATATATCAAGTAACAGTACAAAAAAGGTTTAATTAAGAGACTGATATTCTAAAATTATAAAATTGAAAGTGAACTCTACAAGAGCACAACAGATGCTTAGCAAAGACGCATCTCACTTTGGTAAAATCAATAGCATGAATTACTTAGAAATCAGAGGAAATTTTCAATCAAGAAAGAGTCTATTTCCTGTCTATTTTCTTTTCCATTTCCACCAGTGTGTACTTACATGAGGTGCAGTAAGGAGGCAGCTAGTGCCACACTCATATGCCTCTCTGAATCTGCCAAGATCTTTGAGGCAGAGAGCCTTCCTGTAGAGTGCTCTACGGCTGCCCTCAGACATGCACAGTGCACTGTCGCAGTCCTGCACGCCTCGCTCATATTCACCCTAAACAGAACAAGAGAAGCCATTGGGAAAAAAAAGACTTTAAATAACACAATACCTTCTCCATTCTAACTAGTGGTGGGCAACAGGCCAAAAATTGAAGATACTCAATTTATTATTAGGGGTCCAAGCACGCAGGGCGGAGGATCCCTATATTTTTAGGGGTCCAAGCACGCAGTGTGAGGATGCCTATTGTACCTATGTAGATTTATTTTTTTTATTATTAGTGGTCCAAGCACGCAGTGCTGGAACCCTATTGTAATCGTGCTGTTTTTCTAAATTATTTTTCTGCCTCAAAACACGTTGGGGAGCAAAAACCGTAAGGTGCACAGCCTTGCAATTTGGTAGGTACATGCTGTACTCCAACCGCTACTCAGGCACCAAGAGCCACGCCATTGCGCAAATAGGTGGCGCTATAATAAGCACTTTTGCGTCTCAGCAAATTTGAACCGTATGTCCAATTTTTAACATTCTTTTTGCATATTATTCCTTAGGATCAGGCGAATCAATTGAGAACCTGACCATTTATTTCCGCCTAATTAGATTTTTTGCTAATTTGCATAATATGCAAAACCAACTTTTGCAAACTAGTCCCTGGTTTTTCCACCAATCTGCATAAGTGTGGTCTCGTTGAAATCGCAAGACACTCATTGTCCATAACTGTCAAAAACATATGCAAATTTACAAAAAGCATGGCTGCCATATGCAAATTAAGCTTGTCGGATTTTGCATACAATGAGTTAAACTGCAATTACTCATAAGCCCTTGGGTCAATGCTTACTAAACTTCGGAAACCCATGCAAGGCAGCACTCAACAGCAGTACCCCAATTTGTGTCTGTTTTTACCACTTGGTGGCGCTATGACAGGTCACAGAGGCTACTTCATGCTATAAGCACTTTATCTCTCCAATTGTGTGGTCAATGAGCTCAAAAACTTGCATTCCACACCAGAAGACATTGCTGTAGCACATTCTCGAATTTAAGTGACATTATGCGACCGTATCATGAAATACATGGCCAGACAAAGGGGCTCCAAAAATTTCTACATGGCTAAACACATGGTTATCCCAGGCAGAGGATTCTCAAACTTCGTACATTTGTTGACATACATGCTCAGATTATGTAGATCTATTTTAGTCCACTTTGCCCACTGGGGGCGCTATAATTAAACATTGCAGTGGTTTTCTGCCCATGAGACAATCACAATTGCTTTTTACTGCTGAATTCTGCCCTTTGTCACAAGTTCAGAAATGTGTATGTGTTTGATACTACAATAACATGTGCCAAGTGTCATGAACGTCGGCCACTAGGAGGTACTACAATAGGAAATTTGGCTTCCTTCTATATACTTCACGAACGGCTGTGCAGCTTAAAGCATTCTAACCCGTCAGCATTGCGGTTTGGAGGACTGGGTGCAAACAGCTTGGACCTGTTCATGGCTATATTTATATTTATTTTTTTTCTGACACCTACTCCTGGTTCGAACAAACTAAAACATACCAGTAACAGCCACATTTTAAAACAAGGCTATGAAAAACTGGGAATATGACTTCTATTCAGTGCTTCACTGTGCTCACTACATCCCATTAACCAGGACTCAATGTGTTGTGTTTGTAATGGTTCATTAGGCACCAACAACATCCGCAGTATGCTCAGAAAGGCTTGTGACATATTGTGACGTTATTGACCACAATAACGATAAATGCCCAGTCCTAGTTCTTAAAAGATACTCAGGAGCACAAAGAAGTCAAGTTTATTAGTTTTACTTACGTTTTTGCTAGCAAACAAATAAAATTTCATTTAAAAAATACTTGGTATCTTTTACATGGTGAATTTATCTGCCAGCAAGCTTTACACTATAACAGAAACTGTTATATAGCATCAATTTGTCAGCTAAAAAAAGCTGGTTTTGGCACACTTCCATTAAGAATTTTACATATCTTACATATCTTAAATCTTGTACAGTTTGATATAATTCTTATCAACATTTTCGAACAATTATTGTAATTAACCAGTTGCTCACATGTGAGAAACTGCCCTTTAACCCATTACACTTTATGAAACAGACTTACGCATAAGACCTCAATTCTACAGCACACTAGTGTGAGGTAGAGATACATCAATATGTTGTTACAGGACACTAACATACATATTTTCCTGTCAAGAGTGATTCCTCTGCAGTTTTTACAAATTTATCAACAAAATGCACCCAAAAAAAGTCTTTATAAAATATTCCCAATAATCAATGCTTCCATTCCCTCAACCAAAATTTCAAAACGTAAAGCTTTTTTTGCATGAAATCCTGCCTTCTACACCTCTGCATTTTACATGGTTTGACAAGTCGTCAAGGTAGAGGTGTGTACTTACAAGATGATAATGTGCAGCTGCTCTGTTAACATACAGACTCTTCAGCAGTTCTGGAGGAATTACAAGCGCTTCAGACTGGGCATAGCGGGCTACGTTCACACCCTCGCTGTAGTGTGCGGCAGCCTGTCTCCAATCTCCATCACGGAACACTGCGTTACCTTCGTCCAGCAAATTGCACACTAACTGAGTCAAAAATGCCTAGAAATAAAGTAGCGGAAAATTGGGTAACACAAAAGGAGGAAGATACACAAAACAAGCACTGATCTAAGTAACTTAAGGACACACTCACCTCGTATCCTTCGGGATCAGGGAAAGGCAAGGATGACCTGCAGGAAAGAAACAACCTTACAGAGGTCACAATAGCTGCTAAAATTACTCCAAATCAACATTCATGAATGCATGCATAAGTTTAGGGAAATGACGTACTGAATGAATCCCATAGCTTTCTCTATTTCCTCCTTGCGTTTCTGTCTATCTGGATCCATAGCCGCTAAACAGAAAAAAAACATAAATGGCCATACATTTTAAACTTAACATTTTTATCAGTTTCGGCAAAGGGAAAAACATATGTTTTTTAAACCATAAAAATATATTGGAATCCCCAAGATCCTCTTCATTATATCACAAGTAATTGGTTTGCTTAATTTGCCCTGCCTTACATTGAGTCTGGCATGAGTAATTAGCAAGAAAACGTCGACTGAAAAGTTAAGCTATTGCAGTCAATAAAAACATTCCATTCTAAGCGAGGCAAAAAGAAATGAAACCACGAGAAGTAGCTCAGCTTTTCGGGTGTGAGGCCTGTTTTTAAACCCACCCACCCCCACCCCGCGCGCTGGCCTGGGTAACAGGCCGAGAGTAGCGAACTGATTTCCGAGCAAACACTACCCAAACGGCGAAACTCTTTACGAGTCACTTTTTATTTTAGCTCAAGGTATACATACTGTCGTACTGTAAAATCGGCTATCGGGATCCTCCACCCGTGAAAAAGAACTAACTAAATATTTTTAGTTACCCAACTGGAAGCTAACATTAGCCGCTACAGCTAACGACAATCAGCCATTTAGCTCGCCGGCTAACTTCACTGTCAACTTGATTTTTTTTTCTAGATCGGCGCTGAGCCACGACCATAACGACAATTCAGCTTATTCAGCACTGTACAGTTTGCAATGTAGAAAAGGCGTAGACGGTAGCGCGTTTAAAAAATATATACTATTTGTAAAGTTTTTAGAAAGTGTGAGACAAAACACCCACATTCTTGAGTTGCTTAATAACAAAACGGATGCTAGCTATCTAGCTCGACTCTCGACCTGGGCCGCTAAAGACCACAGTAAACAAGTCTTCTGGCATGTAAAGGCAGTTTTAGCTACCCTTGTTGCAATTCTAAGCACACCTTAATTCAAGCATATGTATTATTTTTTACGTTACTGTCCGATGCTTTTGCAAAAATACAGGCGTAAGCATTGCTATAGGTGGTAACTGGATCAGCTAGCGGCTGGTAAAACTTATCGCGAGCGAATCAACTTCAAAATCACCAGCCTGTTAGCGCGATCTTCAGTTAAGTCCATAAAACAACGATTGCAAACTACCTTGTTAAGGTTACCCAAAACATTGGTTTGTTTTGTGCACATTCGCTCACGCACCTAAAGGGTGAAATCGAGTTCACTTCCACAGCCTGGTTTTAGGCAAATTCCGGGCAAAGTGCAGCTGCTAATAAACGCGCTTTTTATTCTTCTAAAATCATGTTATCAAAAGTGTCCTTTTGCCACCAAGTTGCTGTTGCTGAATCTGGACAGAACATGTGATACTATCCAGTCGATTTGACCAAGTTGCGCTGAAGTTTAATCGGGCTACTGATCTCACCCTTCAGGGTCCTAAAGACGGGCAGGTTGAAACTTAACGTCACGATTCGCCCAGCAGAGTGCGCTCTGAGAACAAATGAGTAGGGTTTGTCAGATTATTTTATTAACAAATGAAACAATACAATACAAAACTCTCGTAGAAGATACAAATACAACAATCACAGTACGAGGGGGACTAGATACATTTCACAAGTAGATAACAAGTAGGGAGCACAGGCCAAAAGACACAGGAGGCATCCTTCTTACAGATTTCAGTTTCTTAAGTGAAAGGAAGTATTGTTTAAAATCATTAATGAACCATGTAAAAGACGGTTTGCTATTTCTCCACTTACTATAAAGTATGTGGTATGAGAGAATGAGAGATAATCATATCAGAGACAGATAGGTGTAAGTTAAACATGTAGAAGGTAATATGAGATATGTCAAACTGTGGGATACCATTAACCTTGAGTGATAACTGGATTCTCAAATTCGAGCACTACACTCCCAGTGCCCTGTCCTGCTGTTTATGCATCCTAGTCGACTTGCCGACTGTTCCCTTTGGTATGTCACCGATCGCATTGTACTGTATTCGCCAGACTGGGGTTTGTTAGATGACCTCTTGGAGGGATCCTGTACAAATCCTGTTCCTCTCTGCAATTCCACGCTAGACTTAAAGCTGACCAATATCGCTAATAAATAACAAAGATCTCTGTGAATTCTAAATAAGGCTGCGATATCTCATTTATTCACTACTTAAAATTAACAAAAAGTGCATTAAATGCTATGTACCATGTACTCCCTTTAAATTATATCTTATTAGTTTACATCATGTACATTTTAATTGATGCCACGGGCCTGTCCCCTCTCTCTATGTGTTTATATAATGAAGGACTTTTATCAGATGCAGCGGCCTGCTCGCGGTTGCTAAGCACCTCCGGAAGTAGCTCGTGTTTACTCTGTGCAGTTCTAACGGTAAGACAAACTGTTTACAAATGAAATAAAGTCGAGTACTTTTCTGACAGATTTTAATAATTTGTTGAAATGGCTTAAAAATTAACACATGACGTGACCAGTTAGTCTCTAACTGGGCTTTCATGATTGTTAGTTTTAATCAAGTTCTTCATGATCTGACTTGTTGGTCCCAACTAACCTAAACGTTAGCCTCTAAACCAGCTAAACGTTACGTTTTTTTTGCCAAGTAGCTAATTATCAGCTCACAGGTAGTACTTTCATCAGGTCAAACGGAAAAGCTGTGATATTACAGCCAAAAGGTATATATTTGTTTATATATCATGTATATAGTTTTGCTGTGTTTACTTGTCTTTATCCTCACTTTGCCGATTCGTGCTAGTTTTTTCTTTCTACTCAGGTAGCATACAAGTAACGTTACTACAGTTTAGCCAAACAAAACCAAAATGCCTCTTTTTGGCAACACGTTCAGCCCCAAGAAGACACCGCCTCGGAAATCAGCATCTCTCTCTAATCTGCATACAGTAAGTGAACAGTACACGTGACTAAGTTATATCTTCCCAGTTCAGACTTCAAACCGTGTTTAGCATTTAGATCATTTTATATTTGTGTACTGACAGTAGCCTGTTCAGTAACACCAATATGATGAATTAGTAAATACATTTAAGCAATGACAAATTTTAATATTTGCAGTTGGATCGGTCCACTAGAGAGATGGAGTTAGGTCTGGAGTTTGGAGCCCCTGTATTAAATATTGGGGGTCAAAGCTTGAAATTTGAAGATGGACAGTGGATTACAGGTATGAGATTTCTTGATGACACATCAACCACATGCTGTTATTCAGCCTATTAGGCCTCGTTCACACGGGCGTGTGAATCAGGAGTTTTTCGACGACGCTGAAGTTGGTTTCTTATTCGCCGGCTACTTATTCGTGAATTCCGTTCCACTTTAAATGGCTGGACAGTACCACAGAACCGCCAGTAGGGGGGGCCTTTGTGACTCATTTTTATGCAAAACGTGGAACTGCTCATACTGCAAATCTTTAGATTAAAATTTAAGAAATGTTTGATGAACAGTTTTTTTGGACATGTTAATAAAAAATATATATTTTACACAATATAAAAACCAAAGAACCTCCTAAACCTGGCATGCAAGTCTATTCTTTAATAGGTCTTACAGTTGTAGATCCTATTTCGTATGGCTCCATTATTTCAAAATAATGTCTCAAGTATCTGACATTGGTGGGTGAAGGAGTGTGTGATAGAGATTCAGAATGCAGAGTTTTGAGAAATTTTACTGCAGCGTTTTTAATTAATCACCCTTTAAACCTGGGATATTAGTCTATTCTTTAATCGGCCTTACTGAGTTTTGGTCCCATTTCGTATGGCTTCTCCTTAGATTTTTTTTTACTTTACATTACTTTCATTGTTTAAATGAGACCTATATTGTGGAGATCATATGAGCGTTTTACAAAGCAAATGTATTAGGGAAAAAGACTAGAAAAAGAATCACTGTATTGCCCTCAAGCAAAAACACTGCATTCCAGGGGCTGCCAGCTGCCAAATTGTTGTGATGTAGGGTTTTCATAAAGAGAATCAGAAAATGGTTTTGCAATCAATGAAATTGCAAGGAAACAAAATCAACAAAGACCTGCAGTACAGTGTTTGAGATTTGATTCATTAAAAAAATCATCCATTGATTCAGTTAAAAAATCTTTATGGTCCTTAATTGATTAACTGGGATGCTTTTAAAATTATTTTAAAATGTTAAAATGTATTTTAAAAAGTATTTTAAAATGCTGCAGCATTATTTCACATAATTCTGACTGTTTAACATCCACTTTTAATTGCACAACTTACTTTCAGATATACTGAAAAACAGAACT
>JBBPCY010019679.1:0-14928 GCA_037974405.1 Brachyalestes nurse | reverse complement strand
AGTAACTGTTTCAATATTTTCAGTGCGAAGTCAGATAGGTGCACACTGTGGCATAGATATAATGATCAGTGTCAGTCTATCATGCAGTATATAACTAGCTTCATCACAAAAACTGTACGAGCGAGAAAAACTAAACACAGATATATGAAAAACACTACAAACCCACATAATCATATCTCTGATGATTTTGACCTGTAGACCTGTTACACGTCTCATTTCTTGGGAAAGATTTGTCAGTGCAGCAGATCGTCTCGTGTGTTTTCATAGGAAATTTCCTGATTCAGGCAGACAGTGTGTGTGCTTCACATCTGTGTGCGAAGGCAGCCTCCAGAAAATTCACTGACCTCTCTCACAGAATGGTGAGGAGGCAAATGACCTGGAATTCACCGCAAACAAAACCACAGGACCCTTAGAGATCTGAGTAATGCAGAGAAATGATAAATAGATAAGTAGATAAATAGTAAATTATAAATAGACGTAATGTGAAAAGCAATGTTATGAAATTCAGTCGGGAAAAGAACAGAGATGGGCGGATATTATTAGCAGATTAATGGGAAAATTAAATTATCAGTCTGACACTGAATTTGCAGTCAACTGATGACTTGGACTGTGTGTAATCAGTTGCAGTGGGCATTTCTTTTCAGTTAAAACAATAACATATCCTCATCCCATCACTGTGCACAGTCACGATTTTAGGTTTGTTTTCTTGTCTGGGTAGAAAGTCAGGCAAGAGATATGATGTTGCTTTCGCCCTTTATTGTAAATCACTCTGTATAAGAGCATCAGCGAAGGTCTTTCACTACTCACTACTCTTTTTTATTTATTTATTTATTTTTATCAACCCTTATAGTCATGTGTGAACACACCACAGCACAATGTGAACAATGTGAAAGTCTTTCTCTGCATTTTAACCCATTCAACAAGTGAAGGAGTGGGCTGCCGTCAACAAGGCGCCTGCGGAGCAGTGTGGGGTACCTCAGTGGTGACACTAGCAGTTGGGATTGAACCCCCAACCTTCTGATTGCAGGGCAAACGCCCTAAACACTAGGCCATCCAGCTGCCCGTATGCCCCTTCATGTATGGATTAAAGTGTTTTAAAATGTAAACAAGCTCAATTATCAGTCATCCCTATTGGCATCAGCCATTGGTGTCATTATCTGCCCAGAAATTCCTTGCCAGTGCATCCCTGAGCAGAATCAGAAAACAAAAAGGCTAGAGAGGGAGAAAGAGACAGAGGAAAAACTGGAAAATCAAGGTATTACCATGGGCCTGTCAGCCTAGTGTCCAGTTACTGCATCACAGCATCACATCTCTCTCTCTCTCTCTCTCTCTCTCTCTCTCTCTCTCACACATTGTCACACACACATTCTGTCTATCATACACACACTGTGTGTGTGTGTGTGTGTGTGTGTGTGTGAGTAAATTCTGAATGTCACTGTTTGCTCCCACTGTCATGCCTTGACACTTAATGACCTTTTTGTCTGGGTACAGTGACTAGTTGGCAACGGGGCAGCATTCATGTTGGATACTGTTCCAGTTCTGCTTAGACAGATAATGACTTTTCCTTTAGCTGTGTCCTGATTTAGCCCTCAGTCTGTAGATTGTTGGATATTATTTTACAGTATAGCATGCAGCGTGTTTCAGTGTTATTTTATACCACAGCAGACTCTTGACATTGTAGCCTAAAAATCTTTGCCATCACATTTAGATTCAATTAAAGATTTAGATTTTTGTGCATCATGGAATCCACAAATCCTGTAATGCCCGGCCCATGCTTTAGTGTGTTTCCCTTCTTGTTTCTGTTCTCCCTCGTGTCTAATCATGTGCGTCTGATTTTGGTGTCCTTGCAGTGTAAACCTTTTCAGCTGTTCCTTGTTGTAGTCTATGTATAAATACCCTGCACCTTAAACCGGTCTTGGTAAAGTCTCTGTTTTATACATCTGTAGTTCTGAGCCATATTCCTTGTTTAGTGTATTCTGTTTTGACCCTCGTCTTGTCACATTATTGAGATGCCTGCCTGTGTTGTTGTGATGCAGAGATGTGGATTTCCCAAATAAAACTACACCTGCACCTGCAATTTTTTTCTTTGTCTGTTTTGTTAAAGCACAACTCTACATTCTCCTCAAATGTAGAATAAAATGCAGTATAATACTGAACAGAATACAATAGGGATGGAATATCAGTTGAGTTACAATTAAGATTGTTTATAATATTCCAGAATTTATGCAGTTCATTTACCACTTTCAGATCATTGTACATCCTGACTCAGTGATGATTTGAATTCATTTGTGCTCTGATTTTGTGTTTGACTGTTTCCAGCAAACAATACAGACAGTGGGCTGGAGCATGGTGGCTCAAGCAACCCAGAGCACATTGCTTTCATTCTGGTGCCTGTGTTCTTCCTCCTGGGCCTGCTGGGTGTGCTCATCTGCCATGTGCTGAAGAGGAAGGGCTATCGATGCACCACCGACACCGAAGGGGACGACGAGCTGGAGGCAGATGAGGAGAAGCAGCTGGACGAAGCAGGTGGGGAGGAAGCATCTGTGCAAAGTGCCAGTATAATAAAGAAAAACAGGCTTTTTGTATTAAAATCTGCTTCCTGGTCTATATAGTCCAGATTTGGAAACTAATCTGCAAAACAGACTGTTTTAATGCCATCCTATGTCCCTACAATTTACCCGATTGTACATGATGGCCCATTCAGCCTACATTGCTTTTGTCTGCCTATTCTTTAAAAGTGATGCAGGCTGTTATTAGAGTTATTGAAGTGCAAGAAGTGGGTGAAGATGATTGAATGTTGTACTGTTCCTGTCTCTTCACGTCTAAAAGAAGTGGCTGAAGTGTATTATTTCAAACATGCCCGACGATTCCAATTTCGGCTTAACAGTTAGTTTAATACATTTCAGACCAGACTGTTTTCTGCATGGTGAACTATACATCAATACATGTATCAGTATATCAATATGTCTGACTCCTTTGGAAAACTAAAGAAGCAAACTTTGAACTTTGAACACAAAAAAACTCACTAGCTTGACCTGTCTTGCAACATAATAGCTATTAGTGTGTAGTGAGTCAGACAATCGTTTGACCTGTAAGTAACAATAACAGCTATTAGCATCTACGCAATCTGTGAGTGGCTTTTTCCATCCGTCGTTGTACTCGTAGTTTTGTGACTGATAATCACCAGTTTGCTGATGCGCTAAAACTGAGCCATTGTCTTATAGTATGGGAAGGAAAGGTAAGAGTGTGATGTGCGGAGTGTATTGGTTTGAAAATGATAAGTCTGTCTCACTTTTCTAACCATTTCCTTTTTTGGACATTGATATGCATTAATGATATGAAAGTCACAAGTATTGTGCAACAGTGGGATTGTGAGCTTAGATCATCAATAGTAGTAATGATACTTCGCCCAGTGTATTTGGAAACCAACCCTGTTGAGACAGAAAGAAAGAGATTAAAACAGAGTCAGAATGCGTGATTGTTTATACAGTAATTAGTTGTGACGCTCCCTCCTCTTTTTTTCTTTGTGGTTGGTGGTACAGCAGGTTTAGTTGAGGGGAACTGGAGAGCGTGGTACAGCTTGTTGACATTGTGAAGGCAGCGATTGACGCTATGATGTGTAATTGAGTACACAGCTTATCAGTCCAGGCAGGGTTTTATTACAGGAAATTAAGCTCCATTTCTTCACCATACAGAGTGGAAACATACCACTGATTTTTACAGTTTTGTTAGATCAGATTCTTTACAGATACAAATAAATATAACAGCAGCATAAAGCGCTCACATTGTTTACAAAGAAAATGCAGAAATAACTGCAAAGGCTGTCATAGACTATTAATGACTCCATTTATATCATGCTACACTGAATTATTATTTTCGGTAAAACATTTTTATTGCACTTTCTATTTTAAACAAACAGTAAGTGAACAAGGCATTCAGTTCAAAATGAAACCTCAAATAAAAATAACTTATAAATAATAAAATAAAATTTACCCAAGACAAAGGGCTAACACGCACATGCACATACAGTCACATACACTTACATGCATGCACACAATTTTTTAGGCAGCTTAATGAAGCCCTAATCTTCCGTATGTCCCCTGGTGTTTGGCTGAATATTGATTGAGAAAGTGCTTGATTTGATATGCAGCAGAACCCACTATTCAAATGTTAATATCGCCGACGATCATCTTAATTTAATCTTGCCAGCCAAAATCGTGATCACGATTAAAATTCGATTAATTGTGCAGGCCTAATATATATATTATATAATAATTGACTGAGCTTAGACTACACACACAAATATACACTCCTTATGGTCCTTTGATCATTTGGTTGTTCATACTGTATGTTTTCTTCTTCTCAATATGTTCTTTGTAGGATGTTTTATTTTAATTTTACTCATATGTTTACTTATATACTTATATATATATTTTTTTTTTAAATATCAAAAACATAAACAGATTGTCGCACTCCTCAACCTTTATTCCATTATTTTTTTTTATTAAATGGATACATAGCAGGTTCTGGGTTTAGGAAGTCTCTCTGCTGTATCCTCTCAGCTGACCGGTGCATGACTCTGTTTTTTCAAGCTGCTGGTCAGGCAGCAAGATCCAGGTGGTCTGTCCCTGCTAACGTTCACTCTCGTTGAGAACATGGCCAGTTGGGTCTCCGGAGACTCAGACCCTGACAGCATGCGCGGCTCGAGCCCGACCTCCAGCTGTGGTGTTCACTTTAACAGCGCTGATGAGCTTCGGGACTACGTGCACTACTGCATGAATCCCAGCCAGATTCCAGCTCTTACTGTTACTCCAGATTGTTTTGTCTCAATTAGTGTGTTTATTTGACTTGAGTAAAACATGCATTAGGTTAAAGCTGAACAGTTTACAGTGTTTTACAGCACACTGGAGATTGCAGTGGTCTTGTAATCTGTCTTATTGGAGTCTTTGTCACCTAGAACACATTACGCTGATGTGCTCCGGCACCCCTCTCGCTTAGTTTATAACATCTGAGAAGTGTTTAGCCCTTCATCAGATTTTCCTTAAACAAGTTCCCCCCATTGTGGTGACATTATCTTTGCTCTGATACTCTTACAGCCTTACAGCCTGTAATGTGTGTTTTAGGTACATTGTATACTATCAAGTATGGGATTTTCAAAGCACATTTGTTATTATGAGTTAGTTAATTTATCTTCTTTTACGGTGGATCATAGTGGCTTAAAATAACCAATGTTGCATCAGTGAGCTGTTCCATGAAGTCATAGATCAGCCTGTCTGGCCGGTTAGTTGTAAGACTGCTAACATACAGATAATGTTTTAAAACAAAGAACTTGGGTGGAGTTTGTGTGATGCACGTGTGACATAGGTTATGACTTCCCCATGCATGACTCGGTGAGTGTCAAAATGTCGGAAAACATAAAAGAAAAATCAGTAGGACAGTCAACGGTAAGAAATCTGACAAACACTAAAAGATATGTATTAACACACACAGTAAACTACGAAGCAGGGGAGTACCATAATCATCATCATTTACTACATCAGTTACTGTAACCACTTACTATGAAATTGTTGATGATCCAATTCACTGAAGCGTAAAACAGTTTGAGTCATTAACAGTCTATGTAATACACAGTCTACGTGGCCATTTCTAATAATGTGAGTTCTTATTGCTGCTGTTGTATTGTTTCATTATTGATAAAGCTATAAGAATCTGTAGAGATTTTTTCTACTATTTTGATCCAGCAAATGTTTGAATAGGAATAGGCTCCTGTAGTGTCATTATCTAAACGTGAATACGCTCAGTCACTCCGAGCCTATCACAGTGCATCCAACAATAAGGGTAGCATGGTGCTGCTTTTGTGCAGTGGCTTGATTATGAATGTTTTCTCTCTCTTTCATTGTCTCTCTCTCTTTCTCTCTGCCCCTCTAGAACTGAATGACACCTACAGCGAGGGCAACACAGACACTGTGGGCCAGATCGTTCACTACATCATGAAAAATGAAGGTAGGACAGCATGAATGAATGACTGCATATGCTCTGAATGAGTCTATTGTTCTACCATTGCACTTGTGACTGAGGCCAGAGCGTGGGCGTCCTCTACACAGAATAGCATTTACCCATGCTATGAGCTAAAATGATTTATACTTTTTACCCTCATTTGATTCTGTATTGTTGTTTCTATAAGGTTTAGTCATTAGATTTTTCCAAACATAAAATGTTTAGTGGTCATTGTATGAAGATTGGGGTTTTTTGTACACAAAGTCTTGTTTGTCAGATGCAGCTCAAACTGGCTGGTTGCTTGTTCTTTTTTCCCCAAGAATACACCCGTATAAAAAAGCAATTGGGGACGAAATGATGTGTGTTCTGGCAGTGTAAAAAGTAATCAGGAGGAAAATTTATGGTGCGAATGATTTTGTGAATGTAATGAGAGCAAGAAGTAGTGGTGGGCAGTATGGCAATATGTATGTCTGAGTCTATCACTGCTTTAATAGAAAATACATCCTTTTAGTTTGCTATCGGAGAAATCTTTTCAGGCCCCTCTTCTGAAATAATCAGTCATTTTAACAGCACTGATTTAGTACCTGTTGCACTTTATCAGCAGCAACCAGCTGTTAATATAAAATGCATAGTTTTTTTAAAAAAATTTTGGTATTAGTGGGCTCTTAATTTAACTTGGTGTAAATATAAAGTGTAAAGGGTCTTAGTCTTAGGTGACACCACATAACATTAATGTACATACACTGTATGGGCAAAAGTATTGGGACGCCTGACCATTACACCAACAGGGTCTTTAATGTCATTGCATTCAAATACAAAGACTTTAAAATCGTCCCCCTTTGCAGCAATAACAGCTTCCACACTTCTTGAAAGGTTTTCCACAAGATTTTGGAGTGTTTCTGTGGGAATTTGTGCTCGTTCATCTGGGAGAATAGCGTTGTCCAAAATGTCTTGTTGTCCTGAAGATTTCTCTTCACTGGAAGTAAAGGGTCTAACCCAAACCCTGAAAAACAGGTCCCAATACTTTTGTCCTTATATTGAAGTTTGGAATGGGGGATGGAAATTTTACAAGGGGCATTATATGGTTCTTCTGTTATTTGTTTTCTATGTGCGCGTGTGTGTGAGAGAGGGTGAGGATGCAGGAGGGAAGGCTTCTCTTTGCATTATCCCTCAAACTAAGGTCTATACGTGAAGAAGGGTAATCGCTTTGGCCTCTTCCTCTGTGTTGTTAATGCTGGTCATAATACTTTTCTGAGCATGCCATGACAGCATTAAATAACTGATTTTTTGTTTTAATTGGGCGCTCTTTATTTTTTCTCTGTTCTACCTTCTACCATTAAATCTCTGAATATACTGAGATGCACAATTACATCATAATATGCTTTAAGTATGTCAAGTAATGTAAAATTTTTGCCATATTGCCTATCCCCATCAAAAAATGTCATCTTCTGGGCTGAAAGTTTCAGCACTTGTTATTCTAATAGGTCGATCTTGCTATAGGTAATCCAATCCTTTTAGCACAAAGATCAGTAACTAAAGTGTTTTAAAACTGTAGCACGACTAGACTGCTATAGCGGGTGGAGTGGTTAGGCAGGAACACCCTATCGTTGATCATTATTAGTTTGGTCTGAATCTGATGGAGCGTGAACAGACCTTGGTTCATCGCAGCACAGTGAATCATGGCCAGAGCAAAGCGGGAAACATGAGAGCCCTGTGTGAGTGTGGCTGTGACCTGTTTTGACATCAGCCTGTGTGTGTGTCCTCATGTTTCCTAAAACTTTCCTTGTTTAGAGGTCAGTGCTACCAAGAAGTTACACATTTAACCCACTGTTAAATGTCAAACTAAACCTCTTCCTCAGCTGATGAAACCAACTACTGTGTGTATAAAGTGTATAAAATGGAACACTTGGACAGGAACGAAAAAAACAAAAACCACAGTGACTTTTGAAAAGGATTTGTCTTGACCGTAACAGTAATCCCATATTAGTCCTAGTAGACTGGTCAGTATGGTGTTTGTCATGTTGTTATTTTATTAGGAGAAACTGTACAGGGTCGAGTCAGGTGTTAGCAGTGGCCAGTTTGTAAAATGTGAAATTCACTTTTTTTTTTTTTGGAGGGTTTAAAAAACTGGGCTAGGAGAAGCCTTCTCAGACTTTTCAGGTGTGCCACAACAATCCATAATTTACTGCTGTGAATTTTTAGTAGATGTTTTATTACCCATTGCAGTTTATCAGCTGTTAAAATAAAAGATTTTGTTGTACTTAAACCTGAAGGTCCAAATCTGAAGTATAGATAGAATTGAACACTGACAGTAGAGTCTGCAGTGATATCACAACATACATAGTTAATGGGGGGATGTGAATTTAGAAGGGAATGTAAATGTGTGTGTGTGTCTCTAGAGCTAAGCTATAGATAGAGACAGATGAAAGTGTTTTTATGTTTCTTTTCGTGTGTGTGTGTATATATATTGAATACAGGAAGCTCTCACATTAATTGTACACAGGAAGTGAGTAATCTGCCACCCTTTGTGTTCCAGAGTCAGTCATGTTGGTTTGATCTTTTTACATCCTTGGTCAGTTTCTTACCTGTGAAGTTGAACTGAAACATTCATAGGAAACTCCTATGTGTTCCTGATCACAAATGGGCTCTCATTTTTGTTTACTCGCTGGTCTCACTCAGTTAAAACACACTTGCCAGTGTCCTGCTGGAATGAGTAATGATATTCATCTTGGGTGAACAAGCGGAAATGAGTGTTGTGAAAGTTAAGTCACATTTTAGCCTCAGTTTCTCAATTGCTGTGCTAGTCTTCTAAAGATTCATTTCTATGGGCTATTGAAGGTTTAGCTGTTTTGTCTCAATTTTAATCCACAACCCAACTCCCCAAAATCTAACTCTGTTTTTTTTTTTGTGCTCACTCTTTTCCTCACTCTGCTGGCACTGGTGTCATAACCTCATCCTGTAATTGTGGAAAAGGCCACATTATCCTCTTATAGAAGTGGAAAAGAGACACTTCTAACTGCATTCATTGGCAGTAAATGGTCTTTCTCAGTTCTCAGTATAATTGCAAGCGGTGCACAGTTTAATTGTGTTGGAAGCAAATCAGCGGCAGCACTTTTTCATTAAATGTTCCTCTTCAGGAACGGCACATGCTCTTTTCCCCAAGGTTCAGATGCAGATCTCAGTTGAATGCACTTTCAAAACCTGGCAAATATCGGTATTAATAGTCGGCATCTCTTTTTGTCCTCAGCTAACACGGATGCGCTGAAGGCCATGGTGACTGAAAACAGTATAGACTCTGACGGGTAAGATTTCAGCATTGCTGGCATACGCCGGTGAAACATGCATAAAACTTCTTAGAACATGTATTTACTGGTAGTAATGGGAAGAAAGAGTGTATTTCACTTCCAGGAGTTGATTCAGGGGGCTCTCTAATGAAGGACTTCTCATTTTGCTGCTAAACATGCTCATCTGCAAGGTGATGCCTCTTACTACCACATGGTGGCAGTATGGCCTTTTAAATAACGACAGTTCAGTAGGAAGCAGATCTTTTTCTTTTATCTTTTGGTTTGTAGATGAATATAGATCCTAAAAATGTAAAATTAACTCGAGTTTCGCTTGAATGTTTATTAATTTGCATTTAATTTTTATGTCAGGCCTTCCAGTCTCATAGAGATTTTAATCTTATAGATTTAAAGCCTCATTTGATTATTTATAAGACTGTATTTATTACTATAACAAATTCGTCATCAACTACTACGAAAATACAAGTTCTGAGAATGAGATATTGAACTGTAGTCCTAAATGTTGCAATTTACATACACTGCATTTGGCAGATGCTCTTATCCAGACTGATGAACGTTTTATAGTCCACAAGAACACACGTCCCTCATAGTAATAAGCCTAGACTTCTACAGCCCCATACATATAGTCTTAAACAGGATTGTCCCTGCCTTTGGCCTTAGAGACGACTATTAACAGCCTCACAAACAGTTTACAAATAATTATTCACATTTCTTTTCAGACCCTTTAGCCTTGATGCTCTTTCAGAGATGTTTTTCAATAGACCTGAGGGCTCTGTGTGAGTAGGCCCACACAACAAGGTCTCCTTTTCTTGACTTCAGATCTCTAGTAAACCATAAGAGTGAGCTTGTGTGTCCTTGAGAAGTGAATGTAGCTGTGAAAGAGTGTGGTAGGAGGAAAGGAATCTCAGAAGGTGAGAAAGAGCGAGAGAGAAATGGTGAGAGATTAAACATATTACAAACTAGACAGGAAAGGCTTGTGAGGAATGTGAAGAAGATACAGTTCCTCGTTGCGCTCATGTATGTTGCACGGTAAAACCTTTCATATGATGTTTCTAACCACTCACTAAAAGCGAACCCAAAGGGGTTCTTCTGTAACATCCCTCCTCAGAACCCGGGTTCATCTACATCTCTCCAAAGAACCCTTTTTGACAGGAAAGGGAGGATAGGAAGGGAAGATGGAAGACATCATTATGAGTCCAGTGTAGAGCAGTGAGGGAGAATAAATGATGGGCAGAGAACGAGTGCATGTACGAGTGGAAGGGACAGATTAGCTGCAGGATGGGGGATTTCAGAGTGGCGGCACTGGGCAGACCGCTCTCATTTCCTGACCGGCTGTTGGCGTAGAGCCAGGGGAACACTTAAAGAGGTAGCAGGGAGGAGCCAGGGAGCCACAGCCAGAAGGGGTGGGGCCAAGGGGTGGGGCGAGAGTTGATTGGTGTGTCGGAGAGAGTTGCTGAGTGCAGGGTTGGATCTGTCTGGATGCTAAATATGGAAAAAAGTGGATACAGCTTTAGTGTGGTTTAATTTTGCCCAACTGTTTACGTGCAAGCCATATTCACCCCAGAACAGACTGCCCATATAAAGTCCAGCTTAATGAGCATAGTTTATTTACGTATTTATTTATTTAAACAAATCATTTGTATTTGGGACATACACATGTTCCTTTATAAATGTGCTTTAAAATAGTTTTAAAAACATGTCAAATATTACTAAATGATGAATATGAGGCTGAGTGTTGAAAAATATGTCCCTATTATATTAGTATTAGGGCTTTGCTAATCTTTTGCAGATATTTTCCTTGCATATTTGGGAAAAAAGCAGTGAAAATGAAACTTGGGGAAATGTAAAATATCTGGTTGGTCCTGAATCTTTTAGGCTGTGTGTAGTTGATAGTTTTTCTGGGCTTTCTCATAGCTTGCTGTTCCCTCTAGACTCACACCTATCTCTGCCCACTCAGGCAAGTGTATGGAGAGGAGTTTTATAGCTCGCTCTCTCTCTCTTTCTTTCCTCTCTCTATCTCTCTCTCTTGCTCTCTCACTTTCTCTCTCTCTTGCTCTCTCTCTCTCTCTCTCTCTCTCTCTCTCTCTCACTGTCTCTTTCTCTTTCTTTCCTCGCTCTCTGTCTCTGTCTCTTTATGTCCATTTACTCTACTTGTTCCTGATTTGCCTTACAAGCAACCCATTATACACACACACACACAGATTCACACCCATCTCTACCTGCTCATCTGTATGGAGACTTTTATAGCTCTCTCTGTCTCTCTCCTTTCTCAGTCTCTTTCTCTTTCTCAGTCCCTTTCTCTTTCTCAGTATCTCTCTCTCTCTCTTCATCTCTCTCTCTCTCACACTCTCTCTCTCACTCTCTCTCTCACTCTCTCTCTCTCCCTCACCCCTTCTGCACATGTCCATTTACTCAACTTCTTCATGATCTAACTTTGCCTTGCAAGCAACCCATTTTACACACACACACACACACACACACACAGGCAGCAGTGTCCCGTGGTGTAATAGAGCATGCTGTTTTCCTCAAATAGACAGCAGAGTGGCAACACAGCGTCTCCACTTAACCATTAGTGATTGAGGGAAGGCGAGGGACGGTAGAGGCTAAAATACTGACTCATGCGACTCTCCAAATACTTCCCTAAAACACGACGATGTGGATGTCGAATATGAGATTATTTTGAAGGAATAGTTCAATGACAAATGTAATGAAATTTTAAAAATCAGTTCTAACCTTTTCCAAAATGTAGTCTACCAGACAAGACAAGTTTGCTTGTTTATCTACACAGGAGCTACAAGGCCAGTGTAGTTAAGAAAAAAACGGACAAAATCCATGCTTAATCATCATGCACTTACCTCAGACCACATTGGGTTTTTATGTAAACTCCAGTAGACTTTATGTGGTTTCTGGCACTATATGACAAGCTTCTTTTTTTAAACTTAAAACAAATGTCCTGACTGATTGACTGTCTGATTTGGGGAAAGTAAAAGTTAACATCTTGCTAATGTTTGCTCAGAATTTTCATTTTATTCTCATTTTATTCCATCTTCTCTTCTCTTGTGTGCATTTGATATATTTTTCTAGTGCCCCAGTGACCCCCACCTCTCCCACCATTCCCCCGACTCCGGTGTCACCTGGAGCTCCTCCTTCAGCGGCTAAGCACACCTGCAACCACCTGCACACAATCGGAGGAGTTGGGGGGCATAAGAACATCTGCAACCGCTGCAACCAGAAGAAATGGCCGCTCATGCGACGCGGCTCCAACCGGAAAGTGGATCGGCGCAGCCACATCGGAGAGGTCACCGTGCTGTCAGTGGGCAGGTGTGTGAGAAAGAATGGAAGAGGGTGTGTTTGAGGAGGAGGGAGTGTGTGTGGGAGGGTGTTATCCCTGAGATTGGGTCTTGAATGCTAAATGAATTGTTTCTGATTTGTTCATTCAGACGAATGAGGCTGTGTCAGGGTCATGCTCACCTGAACGTGGAAATTAATTCCCTTTATTTGATTACCAGTCCCAGGGTGGGAGAGTGAGGAGGTTTGTGTGTGTGTGTGTGTGTGTATGTTTGTGTGTGTGTGTGCGCGCGTGCGTGCGTGCGTGCGTGCGCGGGTCAATAAGACTGATTGGACAACCTTCTAAGATCATTCATGTCCTGTGTGTGGGTGTGTGCAGGTGCTCACGTCTGGTCCAGGCTATTATTTATGCTTGTGTGTTCTCTGCTAGAGAGTGTGTGGTTTGAATGCAAATTGAGCACTTTCCATTTGTCCATTTAAATGAATGGGAGTTTATTTCAGTCACACCGGCCTGAGTGTGTGAGAGTGATTTTAAATGTAGTCCCTGGTTTAATTAGTATTTGTGAAATAGGTATGGGTTTCATTAAGACTTTACTGATACTGATATTGATACTCTTATTGATACTAAACTCCATGATTTGGTGCAAAAAATAAAGACTCATGAAACGATGCGAAAAGAGTTAATTTATTATTACTTTTTGATGAAATAATAAACTAAATTGTTTGAGTTTCTGGTATATAATGAGGGAGCAGCAGTTGTAGCAGTTGCAGAGCATCGCACCTGTCCCTCCCACTGATCCAATCTAGCTTCAGCCATTTGAAAATGCCAGCATTAACGCTGCATAAACACTGACAGCAGCACAGTTTGTCCAGGAGCTCATCGATATTTCAGTATTGATCAGCCAGGGACTGCTACCAGTTTAGTACCAGTTTTCCAGATCCATCCCTATTGAAGTGAAGTGCATGTTTGTATATTAATGTGTACCTAGCTGCTGTGCTGTGTCCTTGTGTGATCTTAGATATAAGCAAATTACTGGAGTTTGTGAATGTTCCGAACTCTGTGATGGTTTTGAATTGCAGACCTAAAGGAGAATATTTCTGATGTATCAAAATATCTGCATAATTGAACAGCTAAATTTGGCCCTATCTTATCTTGGAAATGGGTTACAGGCAGGATGTTGTAGAGCAAAATAGTCCTAAAACTTGTATTTAATTTTTTTAATAAATAAAAGATTTGCCACTATTTTATCATTGTCTGCACTACATATGAAAACTCAGAAGATGGTTCACTGGTCAACTGTAGGTTCACTGGTAGCTTTGTATTGTTAATAAAATGGCTACATTGCAATCCCTGGTTCTTTTTTTACCACCACTGAAAAGAAATCGGAGTTGGTCAGGATACAGCACAGCTACAGTGTACACAAATAAATATACATACATGCATATTAATGCATGCATATTATATTACATGCATATATGAAAAAAAATCACTGTGTGGTTCAGCCAGAAATCAAGTTTCATTGTGTCAAACCAACATAAAAAAGGCAAATGTATATTGCATGGCTGGCTTCTGTTTACTGAGTTTTCGACTGGGATAATAATGCCACCTGCTGGTGTGTTGCATGAACAGCAATTAGCCATAGACACAACCATATTAGCCTCAAAGCGCCAGCATAAAAAGCAACTTCACACACAAAAGTATTTTGGCTGAATGACTGTATATTTTTGGTGAGAATGAAATAGGGTGAACCATACTCTCTCCCTCTCATAACTGGGGTGAATTTCAGGTTCCGAGTGACTAAGAGCGACCCCAGACAACAGCTTGTCAGACGCACCTTGCTGATCACTGAGCCCAACGGCAGTGTGCCTGCATCTCCTGTGAAGTCCGAGGCAGCCTCACCGAGCAACAACACACTCTCACAGCTTCAGGTGAGATCCAAGGAACACACGCTGGTAGGGCGTGTTGTGTTGAAGAAGGTATATCATCCTGTGGGGAGAAATCTGTTGTGCTTTACTTGTTGTGGAGACTGCTCATGCTAGTTCAGAAACGGTGTAACTTAATTCCTGATTTCTCTAAAATAAGTCACTTGACTAATAGCTCATGTAGTCATTTGTATTATATATTGTATACAGTGTGTAAAAACCTCAGCAGTGCTGCTGTGCCAGGACGAGCTACAGCTATCGTTGAACAGCAGTCAGCCATTCTAAACGCAAAGTGTGACCTTAATAGTAGGTGTTTCTGATTTAATGGCCAGTGAGTGTAGATACAAACCGGATTCCAAAAAAGTTGGGACACTATACAAATCGTGAATAAAAACTGAATGCAATGATGTGGAGGTGC
>JBBPCY010019669.1:0-14928 GCA_037974405.1 Brachyalestes nurse | reverse complement strand
TGTTCCCACTCTCAGTTGGACACTTAAATTTACCAGAAAATTCAAGGTATCAGCCTTTGTTTTGTTTTATTTAATTGTTGTGTTGACTATTAATGTTACAGAGAACTTTTAATAAAAGGTGCTCGATGTTGCACACCCATGTTCCTCCGCTTCTATGTCTGTGGTCAGTCTGAATCAGTTTGTACGGCCTGGCAATCAATTGCAGAATGCATTCTAAAATATACGAAAATATATACAAAAAATAAACATTTATTTATATCATATTATGGCTCCTAAAAAAATACTCCTAAGGTTTTTATTTTGTCTGGAGCCCTGTGTTATGCGGGGATGCTGTGTGAGGGCGAACCCTGGTGGGGTTTGGGGGCAATCATTTTTGTTGACTGGTAGACAAATGTGCAGCCCAATTAAACCCCTGATTATATTTGAATTATGTTTATAAGATTTTTGTTTAGAACTGTAGGTCCTTAACATATCACTGTTAGTGCAAAACCTTATGGCTGTTATTGTACAGCTTACTAATTATAAGTAATAAGAGCCTTCAAACTTTGGACCTTTTCTGTGGGTTCTGTGTCAACTGTAAAATTGTGACACAGTAAAAGTTCAAGTAAAAAGTGTAAAATACTAAAACAGAAACCAAAAGAAAAGACAAGGTATTGTTCCTACAGCCACAGAGCAAAAATGTGTTTTCATTAGATAATAATAGTTAATAGTTAATAGCTAATACAGGGCTCCTATAAATAGTACATGCCATAATTTAATTTGAATACAAAGGAATGACCTGTTTAATGTTGTCTTTAGCTTGATAGAGCGAAAGTTTCAGACCCACTTACTGGGAAAAGGACTTCCACCATGGTGCGCGTGTCAAAAAGGTATGAATACGATAAACAGAGAAAATAATGTTTTTAATAACATAGATCCTTGCATAAGTTTAATAGGTAGTCTATGTGGAGATCCCATATATGGCATGTGAGCCTCTCTGAAATTAGAGGAGTGTGAATATCAGACAGACTGGTGAATACGACTATCTGTTTTTGATTCTCAGTGCCTGGTTGTCTGAAGAAGAGAGCACGGTAGTTGCCTGTGTCAATCGGCGGATAGCTGAAGTCACTGGTCTAGACTTGGAGACAGCAGAGGAACTGCAGGTACGGTCACTGAAGTTCAGTGTCCAGCTGAGTTTAGTAGTTCCTCTCAAACACACTAAACCTGACAATTAACAGGTGGTGAATGTACCAAGTGTGTTTGAGCAGGGAATTCACCGAATTGTCATGAACATTGTCATGAACAATGAGCAACTGTAGCAATAAAGAGTACACAATGTTGCATTTTAATGCATGCACTGCATCCACTGAGTGATTTAAGGGTTATTCCCATACACAAAAGTATGTGTTCTTTCTCTTTCAGGTTGCAAATTATGGAATTGGAGGACAATATGAACCTCACTATGACTCAAGGGTAGGCCACAGAATAATGTAACAAAATTTTCTTTGCATCCCGAAGTTTTCAGCCCTTTCAGTCTAGTACTTCGCCCACCTAAGTACACAATATTAGCTCATTATAAAAGGTCTGCTGGGGTTAGTTTCTATTTTGCCCCATTCTTACTAGTTTTTCTGCTTCAGGTTGTCTAGGCTGATTGATAGACACCTCCATTATCAAATAGTGACACAGATTCTGAGCTCTGGACTTTGACCTGGCCTTAGTAGAACAACTTTGTGTGGTTCACCCACTTCTGTGTTGCTTGTTCTTGTGTTTGGAATTGTTTTTAAGCTTTCCAAATATGGGTGTCTTGTAGTATCTATACCATTCATCCATCCTCCACATTTTACAAGATGCTCTGAGGAAATCGAACGATTGCAGGCCTCTCTAAGGCTCTGATGCTGAGTTTAGAGGGACAGCCTTGTCTAGGCTGTGCCTGGAGGGAAGGGTGCAGCTTCCATTGTCCTCACAATTGATCCAACAGCCCTGGGTTATCCAAACAGTTGGATATTAGTTTGTAGATTTTTCACAGCTCATGCAGGTCTCCAACTGTCTAATTTACTCTTCATGGAAGTGTACGCAAATCTTTGTGATGTTACTTTTGCAAGGTAGTGTATGTCTTAAACATGTAATGTGGAAGTTCAGAGTATTAGCTCAGAGTAGGATTACAAATGTAAGAAATGTAAGAAATAATGCTGATCTTATATTCTGACATAGCAGCACATGAAAACCTAAGGTGCAGTTGATTGTATTTAGCATTTATGGTAAATATGATGACATCAGACAAATGATTCTATCAAGCAAAGCTTGTAACAAGAGGTTCCTGCCAGTTCCTGTTCTCTTATTGTAAGTAAAATGAGCCAGATTACTGAGAGATTCACCTTTTGTTTGTAATGGCTTTTTGGATTAGAACTGGTCTAAATGGTGCAGGCTGCCATACCTGAATACTTCATTTGCATGCTTTGTTTGAAGTCGTCACCCAGGTGCTTTGTCTCTAGATCTAAGCACTGCCCCCTGAATGTATATAAACTACAATGTATCACTGTCTTAGTCTTGTATCTGTCTTGTATTACTCACGAGTCACAACACTCAAGACCCACCCAAGATTCTAATCTATTTATTAATGTAGAATGGTTGATAGTGTCGAAAGCAGCCGATAAATCTAAGAGAACAAGGACCACAGAGTCCCCCGTATCAGTGGCTAAAAAGATGTCATTTAACACTCTCAAAAGGGCTGATTCAGTACTATGAGCAGCCTTAAAACCAGATTGAAAGTGCTCAAACAGATTATTTAAAGCAAGAAAAGACTGAAGTTGGAAAAACACAATCTTTTCCAAAAACAAATGGTAGAACTGAAATAGGGCGATAGTTTTTAAAACAGACAAGCTAAGTGAGGGCTTCTTGAGTACAGGAGTAACAGTAGTCACTTTCAAATAATCAGGGACCACGCCTGTTGAAAGACACTTATTAAAAAATGACACTAGGCCTGGTCCAAATGAATCAACAATTTGTTTTAGAAATCTAGGATGGATAATATCATATGAAGGAGAAGATGGTTTCAATTTAGCAATAGTGTCTTTGAGTGACTGAGGAGAAACTGGTTCAAAGACATTCCAGGATACAGACAGCGGCGGAGAAACAGGCAGCTCGATAGAGGAATTATAAGCTACCAGTCCTACCTACCCCAAATTCAATGAAGTAGAGAAAACACAGATTATCCATTTTACATGGATTGAAACTGAGATTGGAACTGCAGAGTAACTGTAAACCCATACCAAAAAAAAGGTTGCAACCTAAAACTGGAAACTTTTTTATTTGGGGAATTTACTTACTGGATTTTGACATCAATATTTCAAAAGCTTGTGACTTAAAAGGGGTTAAGGATGGAGACTTTTTAATGTTTTCTTTATTTATTTTCAACAGTTATTTCAGTATATTTAGCATTTGTGATATGTGCCCTTTCTAAACATGCAATTAGAGTTATTTCTGCATTTCTTTTGTTGTCTTGCATGCTATTAATGCTAATGCGGCTAGCTGTAATGACCGGCTCTTTGTTTACACCCACAATCAGCTGATCTCACCGAGGCAAGATGCTCCAGAGCAAAACGCTCTTGGACATCCCCCAGGAGATAGGGAGGGGAAAGATCAAAAGAGCTGTGTGCTGACAGGATTCTGCGCCGGCCCAAATTTACCATTGGCCCACCGGGCAAATGTCCGGTATGCCTGATGGCCAGTCCAGCCCTGCAGGTGGAGGGAAGACAGAAAGAAAAGAGATAGAAGAAAAGAATAGGAAAGGCAACAACAGAGAGAGAGAAAAAGGGAGAGATGGAAAGAGGGAGAGACAAAGAAGAGATCCAAATGAGAGTAGCTGCTACTGTGTCATCGCTCCGACTGCTGCATCTGAAAAGGAATCTCTTCTTATTAATGAGCGATGGTGTCAACCAGGTCACATTAAGGAACGCGTCTGCAGCCCGAACACTGAGTTGTTAGCAATGAGGGTACATTCATACTACCTGCTCAGAGTGTTCTCACACGTGATTGCCATTTTTGTAATCCTCTATTGCAGGGGTAATCAACTAAAATTTAAAGAGGTCCGGTTACAGAAACTTCTCAGAAGCAAAGGTCCAGAAGATCATAATGATATGTGTGCGTGCGTGCGTGCGTGCGTGTGTGTACATTGCATTTAACCAATACCTGAAGTTAATTCAGTACAGTTCAAAAACATTGACAGTATTTATTGTCAAAGCTTTCCACTTTTCTGTGTCATATTTTGACTCAGTTTCAACCAATTTTACAATAAAAATAAACCTCACCACATCTTAACAGCTGAACAGTTTTAGAGGCACACTTTCTTACCCTCTTATATTCAACTCCCCCACAACTCAGTCTGTATCTCTCCCCTTTTCTCACTCAGTCGTCTGTATCTCTCCCTTTGTTTGCTCATGTGTTGCTATCTTTCTATTTCTTTCTACCGTCTTCTACCATCACCCGGTCTGGCCTCTAACTCGCCTCTGTTCGCCCTGTAGAGTTGCAGTGTTTACCGCTTTGAATGAACGTACTTGATTGGCTGAAAGGTATCACGTGGGATGGCTTAACTTGCATGCAGTTGGTCTGTGGGTTTCCTCTCCGCTAAAGCGCTACCGTAAAGACTGTAAAAGCTGCACCGGTTAAAATAGACATGTCCTGTCAGGTTTTAAATATAATGTTCTGTTTTGGCTATAGCTCAGGTTCTGTATGGGACAGCTTCTGGGTCCGGAACCGGACCGTGGTCCACCTGTTAGTGACCGCTGCTATACTCTATATTTCCACAAACTGGACACTTTATTAGAAAAACCCATCTTGTACTCACACTCACTGACCACTTATTAGAAAGTTATCTTGTATTCCCCCAAACTGGCCACTTTATTAGAAACGCCTACCTTGTTCTTATTCTACAGTCCCTGACCAGTTGGTGGCTCTAATAATGTGGACATTAATGTAAGTTCTTACCCCAGTTCAGCTGGAGGTCAGTGTTCAATGGCATTAATAAACATACACTAAATAAAGCCCTATCTGATTCCATGATGCTGTCCAAGATGAGTGAAACAGATCAAAGGACAAAACAGAAGATGACACAGATCAAAGGCCACATATCAATATGACACAGATCAAAGGATGAAATCGTATTCATAAATCAAAGATCATACATTTGTACAGCAAAGGCATGGCTGTGGTTAAAGATGCTGCTTGGAATCTGTCCTGCACATTTGAGTGGTTTCCTCTTCTTTAAAACTCCCAGGTCAACCTGCTTGTGTAGTGTAAAACTGCTTTCAGTCCCACGTGCTTTAGAAACAAAGAAACTTCTAAAACCTAAAATAAAAGAAATGTTGGCATTTTTGTTCTTTTTTTGGGCATTTGCATGTGATGCCACTTTTAAAACCCCAGTGGCAGTTATTGTTGTTACATGATTTTTATTACAATAACTTTAAAATTAAAATAACAACAATACCCTGCGTCACTGCTTGTTTTAATGTTTTTCTGTTTGTTGTCTTACACTGATAATCAGTGTCTACAAAAAGTCAGCTGTTAAGAACAATTATCAACACTTTGAACCATTAAAAGACTATTTGTTGTAGTGAGAAAAGTAAATTTGCACCTAATTTAATACTGAACATTGTATGGTAGTTGCTAAAGAATTCATAGTAAATACTGAAGAATCCATAGTAGATATTGAATAATGTATATTAGCTACAGAAGAATTCATAGTAGATACTGAATATACTATAGTAGAGAGCGAATAATTCATAGAAAAACACATTTAGTAGTTAGTAAATAATTCACAGTAGATAATGAATAGTTTGGGGGTTTGGGCCCCAGTATTGTGAGGGCTTTTTTTTCTTGAGTGCATCTCAGATGTGTTAACATCTGGCTAAAATGTGTCTCAGACCACCTTCTGAAGTGGTTTGCCTGATCAGACTGAAATCTATTTCAAATATGTCTCTGCTTTTTTATGTCGAGAAGATCCAGAAATAATTCTGATTCTGAAGACACATGAAACAATCAGGTCTTGCGTAGAGGACGTGTTGCTTGAATCAAAATCAGTAACAGAATCTGAAAACTTCATTGATTGCTCATGCTACAACTGCAGTCACACAGAGACACTGGAACAATGTAAAACTACAGTATAAAGTTAAAATAAAACCCTCTAAAAGTATTCTGTACTAAATACACGGTACTATGTACACAAAAAGCTGAGGTCAGAAAGAGAGGTTGATATAAATACTACAGATGAATTAATAAAATTACTGCTGGAGTAGTTTACTAATTAACACAAATAGTGGTTTGGAGTTGTTCTCTGTATCAAGTCAGTTATTGCATTAATAATGACACAAGCACTGATACTGCACATGATAATACCATTGCATAAGTAGTGACATCTGTATTGACATAAGTGACATGTGTATTGACATGCGTAGTGACATAAAAAGTGACATAAATAAGTAATGACATGCATAGTGACATAAGTGGTATACGTAGTGACCGACATACATAGTGACATAAATAGAGACATAAGTAGTGACATAAGTAGTGATGTGTAGTGACATATGTAGTGACCTGTAGTGAAATGCGTAGAGACATAAGTAGTGATGTGTAGTGACATACGTAATAAGATACATAGTGAGATACATAGTGACATACATAGTGACATACATAGTGACCTACATAGTGACATGAGTAGAGACATAGGTAGTGACATAAGTAGTGACATACATAGTGACATAACTGACATGAGTAAGGACATAGGAAGTGACACATGTTGTGACTTGAGTACTGGCATAAGTGACATTAGCAGTTTTGTCCGGGATCAGTAAAGTTAAGTAGTCACATGAACAGCGACATAAGTGACATAACTAGCGACATAAGTGACATAAGTACTGATATAAGTAGTGATCTTGCGCATAATAAGACTTTGTAAAATAAGTGACATAATGCCCGCTTTCATTTTTTGGATGAAATTGCCAGAAACAGTGTGACATGATTATATCTGAAGAAGCCTGGCAAATATTTGAAGACCACTACAAACACTGATATAGAAATAGACCACAACAAAACATCATGAATTAAAGATAAAAGGCCATTTGTCTGCCAGATGAGGATGAGCTTGAGGCTCCAGCCTCTGTAAAAACATGCCGTTTTCCACCGTGCTAAGGAGGGAATTATATAACTGCATAACTGCAGCATGGTTCCAAAATTCAGATGCACATGGTCAAATTCTTGCCTGGCCAAACAGTGGCATCTGTGGGGAGTGTGCAGAGTGAAAAAAGATCCGGCTCAGCTGTGCACTCAGATCAGACTGACACCTTCAGTCTTTTTATTCATGCAAGAGATGCTCTCATTTTTCTTTTTACTGCCGACTTTGATGTGGAGGGAAAAAAACTTAATTCCTTTCCTAATCCTGTCTGTCTGTTTTGAGGTTTTACGTCTGCAGATTTACCATTTCTTAATGCCAAACAACCTTCTTCTAAATGACCAGCAGGCCCTTTTTTCAGGACAGGGGAGATATGGCGCTTTTACATTGGTACAACGAACACTGCCGTACCACAAACGTACCCGAGCCACAACCGAGCTACTCAGTGGCAGAGCTAAAAGCAGGCTGAAGCAAAGCTGACTACATCAGTGTTTTCTGATTGGTCGAAATGTCACCACAACATGGAAAGAGGCCATTGTTGTTTACTGTCCACGCAAAAAAAAACAGTGGCGATTCAGATTGGGAAGTCAACAAAGTACAAACACTACTGTCTGTTTTGGGCTGAAGATAATCTCAGTGGGAGTTTTCCATGACACTAATACATTTATTTACTGTGAGAAACATAAAAGTGATCCAGGGCATCACTAACATGTTTGCTGGGTTAGGTTTTCATCACACGGCTAAAGAATGCAGAGAAAAACATAAAAATGAACTCAAACAAAAAATAAAAGAGCACAATATCAAAAGCAGTTTTGACAGAAAAACTTTGTTTCGACTCTGTGGACACGTATCAGGGACAATGACAGGCCATAAATAGTTGGAGAGAACTGAATCAGGTGTGCTGCAAGTTCCGTACCATGACAGCACAGTTTAGGCAGAGCAGGGTTCCTGTATGCCTATGGAAAAGTGCCCTTATACAGTGCTCTTCTCTCTATGGCCTGTTTTGACTGGGAGTGAATAAGAGTGCTGGACCTGTAAATATTTTAACAGTTGTGATTGCGCTGTTTGGGATTTTTGCAGTAATCTTTCATACCCAGTGAATGAAATGGAGGCCCATCTGAAGCATCTCGCTCTTTGAATATTTCCGCAGTGGCCGGGCCCTCTCAGTGGATGCTATTTCCTTCATAAAAGCGGAACAGACAGTTCTGCATGGAGCGAACATCCTGGAATTCACCTCAACGGCTGCTCCTCCAGCTCCGCTTTACAAGTCAAATGGGGCGGCGCTCGGTTAGCATCTGCTCAGAGGAGGACGCCACTAAATCCACTTTTATATTAGCTCTTTATCCTCCCACCGCACATGTGTGGACCATTACCACATTACCATTCACCTCAGAGAACCGAGGAAGCGGCGCTGGTCTGGCCTGCAGGAGTGTGTGAAAAAGTGTGTGTGTGTGTGTGAGGGGGGCCTACCATGAGCCCTGTAGAAAATACTTTACATTTTAAAGAAGGATTTAGTATTTTATTAACAAAATGAAATACAGTAGCACTAAAAAGGGTTCTGTGAGTCATAACAATAGTAGAATAAATTCTAAAAACGTTCTTGGAAGAACTATTTATATATAAAAGGTTCTTACCTAAGGATAGAGAAGAACCATGGTTCTTTATGTAACATGTGCCTTTATAACCAGCACCCTTAAAGACCTCTGTTTAAAGGGTGTTCTTTGAGGGCAGTAAACTTTAATTTAATTTGGTAACAATTGATGGTGACATATAGAACTGAATGAAACCTGCTTTCACTATGGCTCCACAATCAGTGACACAGTAATCCAGGCGTTACGTATCAAGAGTGGAAAAAACGTGTTGCTGTGTTTTGGTTAAAAAATGCCTAAAAAGCCTATTTTTATAGTGTAAACCCTAAATATGCCCCAAACATGCTCCCAGAACACTTTAATTTCATTTTAAATTCAGTTTAATGTGTTACTCTTAAAGAAAATGTAAAGGTAAATCCGTATTCGCCTCTTTTCAAGGTAAACCCGTCTTTTAATTTAAATTCCCTGGCCGAGATATGCAACTTGAAAGGTTGCGTGACAAAAGTATTGGGACACTTGGTTTTCGGAGAATAAAACATGATCTACTCGGGCTAAAAATACAAATGAGGGACTATTGGAAAGGGAGATCTACAGAACTGTGGAGTTTGAAGCGTCTGAGTATGCCAAGATATGCAACTCAGAAGGTCGCAGAACAAAAGTATTGGGACACCGCGGTGTGGTGAACGGGTCCGCTTGTGCAAAAAATATATTTATTGCCACAAAAAAGCAAAAAAAAAAGGCAGAGGATATTTACAGTTTCCGCGTTATTGTGGGGATTTCCACGTAAAACTATGAGTTCGGTTCTCAAAAAAAATCAGCGTGTGACTGAATCCGCAAGTCCTGATCCATAAAACCGGGGGATTATTATATATCTAGAACTGAATAACACCTGCTCACAGAACGGTTCCACAGTCTGTGACATATCTAGAACTGACTGAAACCTGCTTACACTGCAGCTCTACAGTCAGTGATGTATCTAGAAATGACTAAAATGCTCTTATACTCTCGCTCTGCAGTCAGTGACGAGTAAATCTGCTTACACTATGGCTCTGCATCTAGAACGGACTGAAACCTGTTTACACTACACTCAAAGATGTATCTGAACCCACTCAGTTTAAATTCAATCCAGAATCTAAACCTGACCCTAATCCAGAACTAAATTTGACCCTAATCCCAAAACTAAATCTGACCCTAATCTCAGACATTTACCTGACCCTGATGCTGTTAATGGTCAACATTTGACAAGATGGTTCGTTAATAATCTGAGCATTTGTAGATAAGCTTTAGAGAACCACATGCTCCAAAGTGTGTCAAAACTTCTAGTGTACGGTGCCACACAACTGGACGAACTTTCGTTCTCTGGAATTCACTCAGTGCTGCTCAGACAGCTAAAAAAACCCACCCATATTTACTTAGGAACTCGGGTTGCAATTACGTTCACCTGTTTTTCCCGGGCTTTCGGAGTGTTGAGTTACATTATGCGGTTCTCTGACAAGCTTGTGTTTCCTGTGTAATGTTTGTATTCGTTTTACAGCATGTTTAGGATAGCTATCTAATGGCCAACAAGCTTGCAGACCACATCCATCTTGCCGTTAAGTGAAAGAAAACAGTGACGACGTCGGAGCAAATGCAGCGGTTTCAACTGTACTGAAGACTGGAGGGCAGGTTAGACTTAATCCAGGCTGTGTTCCTGTTCTAATGGCCTGGCCTCCGTACAGATGTTTGATATCATCTAACAATACATCGATGCTGTCAGAACAAAACTTTGCATTATTTTTTACGTAATTTTAGAACACCATCCACTGTTTCCACGGTGACATAATGTCATTATGATCTGGCCAATAGAAACAGTCCAAAATTACTTCGAACAAACATCTGGTTCTATTAACTTACACTGAAAGTGTCATAAATGACTTAGAATACAAATGACAGAATAAACATCTGGTTCCATTAATCTGGTTCCGTCTGTGTAGTTTAATTCTGCTCCAACAGAGATTATATTATTCTTCATTTATGTCATAAGTCTGTTTGAAATACATGCTTTCATACATGATAAGATATGAGATACTCACAGTTGTATTCAGAAGTGTACTGTATGTAATTCTGGGAATTATAGAGGTCTAGTCTCAGGTCCGCCCAAGAAGCTTGAATAGTTTCAACGTTGGTGTTTGGAGTCAGGCGATGGAGTTTTTACCCGCTTCGGAGCATGAACACAGTTGGATTGCTTTACAGAGACTGATCCCAGGCCTAGACTAAACACATTTTTTTAATGCAGCAGCCCCCTCAGTGATATTAGACCAATAGAGGCCAAAATGAGTCTCTGGAATGGGAGTCAGTGCTCCAGGAAGGACAAACACACACACTCTTTCTTCTTTCTTAAAAGAGATGTTTTGTGTTTGTTGAGAACATTTATTCTAAATGTCCACCACTCATTTTATTAGAAACACCTATTTTGTATTTCCAGCCACGGACCACTTATCAGAAATCCTGACCTTACAAAACCTCAGTCCTACTTTACCTGGTTCCATTAATCAGTTATGTACATAAACTTCAATCTATGAGTAACTAGTGGAGTAAACTGCAACCACAGTCAATAATTCAGAACAGTACTTTTATACAAGTATTTAACTCCTATAATTTAACTCTTACTAAAAATAAACCATTAATTATTTATCAATTTATCAATTATTATTAATAATATTATTCTATTATCATAACTGTTATTATATTCAGCATCTTCTATAAATGATTCAGCAACTGCTATAAATTATTCAGTATCTGCTGTGAACAATTCAATATCTACTATGAATTATTCAGCACCAACTATAAATTATTCAGCAAACACAGTGAATTATTCAGTACCTATTATGAATCATTCTGTATCTACTATAACCTATCAGCATGTAGTATGAATTATTCAGTATTTGCAATAAATTACTCCGTAAATAACTTTACTCTGAAACTAAGATAAATATTATTTTAATATTTGCAGTGGAATTGAAGTTTGGACCTACAGAGTGATGACTTTCTTCTGTATCAGTAAAATCTGATTTCAACAAATATAAACCGTCTAAAACAGTTTAAAACTCTCTCCTACACACTTGCTGGTTGCTACTCTTTTGTTCAGTGTGCCGCTTTCCGGAGCCCCTCCCTCTATGGGTTTTCCCCACCCACTTGTGGGCAGAGACTATCCTATAAGTTCTCCTGGGTTCAAAGATCTTGTGGTTTTTTTTGTTTCTAAGACCTAAAATAAAAGAAATTTGTGCATTTTTGTTCTTTTTCAGGATTTGTGTGTAATGCCATTTAAAAAACCCCAGTTGTTTTAATTATTTGTGTTTTTTAAATTATAATAACTGGTTTTATCTGACAAAAGAACACCAAACAAAGCTCAGCATGACGTCTGACACCTTGAGCATCAACACAAACCAGGGGAACTTCCATAAAAGGGGTTGTTTTGCCATATGATGACAATTTACCATTTGTTGCGGTTCGAGCACTGATCCGTGCTGATCATGTTCAAAGGGTTGGGACCGCAGTAGTGCACTAGATACTGTGTGCTAAAGAGCGACTGGAACCCACTAGAGGTAATTTCCAGTGCGCTGGCTGAGAATACAGACAGGCAGCCAGTTTCACAACAGGAGCTTTCACCTGTTCTTTCATGACGCATGTCAGCCTATAAGATCCGTTCTCCTGCGCTTCCCACCAACATCTGTGCACTATCCATCATGGCTGCGTTAAAGGGAGAACATTTCAGCACTAAATCCCATTAGATCATTCTCTATCCTCAAGTCCAGTCTCAGCATGCCACAAAGAAATCTAATAGGCCCCACCTCCCCCCATCCCACCTCCAATGTGACTCAGCTTGGCTTACATTTGGGGCCTCAGTTGGTCGTAATAATGTGAAATTTATTTTAACAGCAGTTTGAGGCAGATTTTATATGTGGACACGACTCAAACTAAAGCATGGCAGTACTGCACTGTTATATTACAGCGTAAAAAACCAAGTAAATCTGATTGCTCTCAAAGAAATGCCATATCTCCTCCAACAAAATAAAGCATGTTCTCCAGTGTCAAATACACAGAACACTACAGGCATTTTGCCACAGGTATCCAGGAACCTTGTTCTACCTAAACTGTACTGCGATGGTACAGAACTTGCAGCACCTTTTGATTTTCCAGTGTATCTCAGTCCGGTTACAGTGTTTCTAATGCGCAATTCTCTGCTACAGTTCATGGCCGGTCATCGCCCCAAAACCATGTCCCATGAGTCGAACCAGCAAGGAGTTTTTTCTGTTAAAGCTGCATTTGTTATTGTGGTCTTTTATTATTTATAGTCTTTTTTAATCATTTATTTATTCTCAGCATTCTTCTGTCGAAAACCTAACTAAGCTAACTTGTTAGTGATGTTCTGGTACGCCTTCACGTTTCTCACAGTGTTAAAGATAAATTTGTTAGCATCATAGAAAACTCCCATTGAAATGTATCTTCACCCCAAACTGACAGTAGTGCTTGTATTTCATTGACTTCCCAGTTAGTTTGTATCTCCATAGTTGTGTTTTGTGCAGACAGTAAAAAACCAGTGGCCTCTTTCCAAGTTGTGATGACATTTCAACCAATCAGAAGACAGTGATGCACTCAGTTCGGCTGCAGCCCGCTTTTAGCACTGCCATCTAGCAATTTGTGTTCAGTGCTGGTACGTGTTTTTTAAATTGTAATGGGAAAACATTTGTTGGTGGTATCAGTGGAAAAGCACCATTTATTTCCCACCACTTTTCTCTGGATAATAAGGGCATTTTTTCTCCAGTTACAGGATGCAACAGGACCCTTTAATGGTTTATCTGGCAGTCAGGATGCCTGTCTCCAGGCAGCAAAGGGAGGCGCAGACGCAGACCTCTATTCTTAACTTTTATTTTCAAAATCAAAAAGGCGCGATGGCCTAAACACAAACCAAACCTGAGACAGGCAGAGTGACCATGAAAACTAAACAGAAAGTCAGTAGACCAACACCAGAAGTCCAACCTAAACTGAACAAAATACAAACACATGAACCAATAGAAATTATTTTCTTATACACAAACACTGGACAGCTGTAACTAAACAATCTTCCAAACAGTACTCAGACTTCAACTTAAAAGTCCTTTAGAACAAACAGAAAAAGGGCCACCTCTAGCGGCTGCCGACCAGGAAAGTTACAACGGCAAAGGGTGCGTCAGTGACTGAAAGTTTTAATGATGTAATTACTTTTGTGTGTGTGTGTGTGTGTGTGTGTGTGTGTGTGTGTGTGTGCGTGTGTGAAGGCCAAGGTCATTACTTAAAACAATAAGCTCAGGGACATCAGCATCTCGGGTTGCGATGTTTGCTCACTTTTTGGGCTTGAAGTGCCACAGGAAGTTAGCAGCCTGCATGTTTGAGTGAAGACAGGAAGTTAGCCATTAGCGCTAGCACAATGGAGTGTGAAAAGGCTGAAGGGGAACAGAGAACAGCAGTTGGGCAGCTTTACAAGCTGGAGCTCGCATACAGAGAGTTTTTATGAGACAGTAGGTCAGGTGTGACCGTCCCCTTCGGAATTGGCCAATGGATGAGTCACTATTTTATTATCATACTGTACATCGGACAAGGCATGGGTTGCAGTCATGGAAAGTGTGTGTGTGTGTGTGTGTGTGTGTGTGTTTTCATACATTTTCAAGACAAAATGTTCTGACAGTGTGGGAAAAGGAGAAAAGAAAACAGCTTGCCTACGAGGCCATTGTTTTACATGTAGATGCTCATGTAAAACATATGTGGAGAATATGACTGTTACATAAAAAAGTATATACATAATTCATGTATATATATATATATATATATATATTAGGGCATTAATATACATATATATTACCGTTATATATATTGTTACCGTTAGCCATTCTAGCTAGCGTTAGCATGCTAGCTAGCAGTCCCGTGTCAGATGACCTTGCAGAATGCCGGTAGTGTCACTGTACTTTAACACCGACTTGCAGATTGTGCAGCTCACCATGCTGTTTTTGTGTCTAGAATGAAGTATCTCCACACATGTGATGTGTATCTGTCTCCTCTGCTGCCATGTCTCTCGCCTTGTGGCTGTGTTTACCTTTCCCTCTGCACCGCCCCTTTTATGAAGGGACTACAATAATTGGTTAAGTCACGGAACGCGTGTCAGCATCAGCCAATCAGAGGCAG
>JBBPCY010019652.1:0-14929 GCA_037974405.1 Brachyalestes nurse | reverse complement strand
ACAAATATTTACACATTAAGTTACTGAAAGTAAAAACAGTTGAAAGTCAGAGGACGTTTCTTTTTTTGCTGAGTTTACATATTAATTCGTACAACATGAAACTTGTATAGTTTTGCAACATATAAGAAACATATCCGCAACATATAAGCATTGTAGATGTGTGATTTATTAATACGTGAGGAAAATGAGAAATGTGCCACATAAGATTTGTTTCTGGCAGTATAAGACTTTAGGAAGTTTTATGTATTTCTTTTTCATATGGGAGTTACAGTGTAGGCAAATGAGTGTTAGGAATCTTGCCCAAGGACACAAACGGGCATAGCGTGGTGTTCTTGCCTGGACAGGGTTATCAACTGCGCCTCACCAGCCACAACAAATGCATTTTAGACACCGCAATCTATTTTGAATCCTTCAGAAGCCCTAAGATGATATCATTATCTATTCCAACTTCTTCAGTAGGTGCTCTTGTGTGAACATGAGGGTTTGCGTGAACTGAGGGCCCACTGAACTGTCCTTGGGCAAGAATCCCAATGCTGCGTTTGTCTACCTCTGTAATTTATAATTTGGAGAAGATTAATCTGGTGTTCCATCATGAATGTAAATGTAATTTGAAAGTTATTTGCAGGCAAAGTCTTGAGGAAAGAGAAACCCACTTGCTAGGACCCTACCACACAATGCTAGCAATGCCGTGTGGGTGAAGGCTAGCATGTGCTTCCTTGGTGTCACGTGAATCGTAACTGCAATCAGATACCTCAGCATGCTTTAAGGACAAAATGAACTGCCATTTACATCAGCTACAAGACGCTTGCACTGGCTAGCATCATGGGATGGAGGGAGAGGGAGGAAAAAGGAATAAATGAGGTATACAGATGAGTTCTAGATATCAATAAAAAACAAGAACAAGTGGGAAAGGGTGTTCTAGTAGCTTTATTTCAAACTATTGTTGAAGACATGTACATAATATTCATATTCAACAGAAGGACAACAAATTTATACTCAATGTCCACATGTACTGAATCGGGGGTGCCAAAATTGTAAGCAGCTTATACATGCAGAATCAGAATTTTAAAAAAATTATAATTTATATAAAATACATGTCATTACGTGGTGTCCATCTGGATGAACTTTATATAAATGGTGTATGTAGTCAAATTGTTGGTGCTTTCCATTCAAAAACCCATTTTAGGATGCTTTGAGGCAAAGGACTGGCCAAAACTATTGTTCTGTATCTGACTGTTTTGGTAACAGCCACTACGCAGTTGGTGAGGGCGGACCTAAAACCTAAAACAAAAACAAAAATTCCAGCCCAAAACAAGCCCAGGTCTTAACTATGCCCAGATTATCATTTAAAAATATTAGCATTGACGGTTCGACATTCCTGAAAGCTGCAGGCCCGTCACCATTGCATTGTCTCTCCATCAACTTAAGCCTTAAAATATTGGTATGAATGTTTTATTTTGTTTATCTCTCGCTTACTTCTTCTGATCTCCATGAGAACATGTTCCAAAAAACGTCCTGCTTGTGGCCTTGCCCATTCTTAACTGGTGTTGTTGAAATCCATCTAATTCAATCAACCCTCTTCACGCTCCTACTCTCCACTGATATTCGCCCTGGGAAGGTACCAAAGAGAAGAAATCTGTCTTTTGTTGCAGATCTTTTAATTGTGACCTTGAGCAACATGCTTCCTAATAGCCAGGAAAAGGGATCAAGTTGAATGGGAAACCACAGCCTTTTCTAACTTCTCCAAGTTGGTTGGTGTGAACATGGAACCTTTAGGTTCCGCTGAATGACGATGTATTCTGATCGGATTCGTTTTACATGGGGAGGTAGAAGACGTCCAACCATTTCATGTAATTTTCTTAAACTGTTGGCCTACTTAAGTGGTTTGCCAAGTGCAATTCTGATGTTCTCTCGAGTTAAAGCTAAAACTTAAAGTACAAAAATCTCAGCTTTAATGTTAGTTATGTTTACACACGAGTAACACGGGTTAGAAACCAGAAAGGTTTAGAACACATCAGCTGTCATATTAACCATTAATCTTTTCACAAATCAGTGCTGAGATAAATACTGCAAGAAGGAAATGATGTAACAGAGGTAGAAGTCTGTAAAAGCTGCGTTAAATTGGGGTTGGCCATGAGGAACCTGACGGAAACAGCTTTCTCTTTGTGCATCGTGTGGTTGAGTTTGGCTGTCTGGTCCTTGGACCTGGTTGACAGGAACGCGGAGGTTTTAACTCCGAGGAGAAACCTTGAGCCGGTACGGCTTGGGCTTCATGGTCAGACCAAAAGAGGAGCCGAGGTCGAGCTCCTGACCAGGAGCACTCTCGATGTGCAGACGATGGAGGATGGTTGCCAAGAACACAAACATCTCCAGGCGAGCGAAACTGTCTCCGAGGCAGCGGCGCTTGCCCATGCCGAAGATCATCACCTTTTCGGCCAAGTCTTTGTTGAGCTGGGCGGACTGGTTGAGAAACCGCTCCGGACGGAACGACTCCGGGTCGCCCCAGATGTCCCTTCAGGAGAGAGAATCCGGATTAGTTTGAGGACAAGATTGCTAAAACTGAATACAGAACACTGAAAGTCATTTCACCACTTTTTAGGGGTGGTGTTGAGTCTAAAATCACTGTAGAGCCCTTATCACCCCTTTGCTTGCCAGCAAAATTACATTCATTTCGATACGATTCTCAAACCTCCATTTGTCCAGCATGCCAACTGCACCAACATGGATTTGTTTTTCCAGATCAGGTTTGTTCACTCCTCCCACTTCACAAGGTGACTGTGGCCTAATACACGGCTTTGAGTGGCTTATTCCTTTCATTAAATGGAACAAGTTCAATTAATAATTAGCTTTATAAAGAACAGTAATCAAAATAAATGACAATTCTGCCAACTAATATAACTAAAAAAAATTCATAAATCTGTCAAGTGACATAAAGGTTTAAAAACGTGGCTCATTCATTTGGAACCAATATATTTTGGTCTAAATCGCTGTCTCTTAATGATTTCATTTTTGACCATTTCTAGTGATGCACTCCTCACGTTCATTAACCCTCTGAGGTCCGAGGATCCAAAAATGGATCCTTTTAAGTTTTCCAAAACAATCATCTAAAGCTCTGTGAGTTTTTGTCCTAGAAACATATAAGTAACACCATTAAAAAGCTTGAACCCTTTACTTTTCAAATATGTATGTTTTAAAATAAAACATGTCGATGGTGCTTTGTAAAAAGGATAAAAAGGGAGCATGCGATTTCCTGTCTCGCTGCTCGCCACAGCCATGCTCCTCAGCTATTCAGATGTAAAGCAGCAATCTGAATAAATGAATAGCAATGGCGTGTTTGGCTCATTGTGTAGCAGGGGGCTAGTTATTATATTCCCCCCTCTTTAAATATGGTTATAGTGCTTACCGTATCATTTCTTATTTTTTCTGAGCAAAATTTATTTATTTTTGACCTTACATACAAAGTCACATCATTGAGTGGGCAAAGATCAACAAGAACACTTAGGGCTCTAAAATATTTAGAAATGGCACTGACTTCAATGTTTACTGGTTCTAGGGCTGTTCCCCCAAAGCTATATTAACAGTATGTATGTATGTATTATTATTATTATTATTATCATTTTCTTTATCATTACAAGTAGTAGTAATATTGTTTATTACCTCTACTACTACTACTACTACTACTTCCGAATATGGAAAACAAAAAACACTGTGTGACTTACTTGTCATGGTTAACTTGATACTGGTTGATAAACACACACGTGTCTTTGGGAATGAAGTATCCATTGAGTGTGATATTTTCAGTAGTGCTGCATGACATTGAAGAGAAAAAACAGCAGGAAATAAATAATTATTGACATATCTGTACATATTTAAAGCTACAAAAGAGTAATATCCTAGATATGCCACTGTGGATTGAATACATGGCTTCCTTTTCCTGTTAGCTTGTTTGTCTTAATGAATGCAGCTGTACCGTGTTCATATAGCAGTAAATCAATAAACCTGTACATACGGTCCTCTTGTTGGATAGGAGAACTAACCATTCAATAACTCATAGCTTAATAACACCTATCGATAGCTCCCCGCACAGCCATGTAATAACATACTTTGACTAGCTAATTGGGTTCAGCCCTACTTGTATTGACTGCAGACTGTGGGAAGACAGAGCTAAACAATTAGCCTAAATGGAGAATGACCCCAGGGGGCGCTACATGTAAGACATCACAAGCCACTTCACATGCAATCACACACAAACTGTTTGTGTTTGTAAGCAGCTCTGATAATAGATAGATAGGTAAATGGGAAAGCTTAGACCTACTAGCCTGTTTAACTAGTGTGAAACAGTTCATAGTTCTTACCAATGAGGGATGGTGAAAGGCATGTAGGATGCGTGGCGAAACACTTCATGTAAGAAAGCGTCTGTGTATGGCATTTTCGGCTTGTCCTCGAATCGGGGAAGCCTGTTCAGGCCAACCTGGTCATCTAAGTACATAATAAACACCATATCAAGTTACTCTTACCATATAAAAATGAGAATATTTCAGAGCTTTAAGAATGAACCAGCTTCATCTCTGCATCAAAAAAGTACAGTTAAAACAATTATTCCATACTAAAACATAATGACAAATTTTTCTGTCATTGATTTTTTATTTACCTTTTTGAAGCGGCTCCAGTCAGTTCACTACTTAAACTACAGGGGGCAGCAGTTTACCTATAGTGAGCAGGTAGAAGAACCACTATGGCTGAAAGCTTGAAAAGAAGTAAAGTCTGGGACATAAGTGTGACGTAGCTTTGGCATAATGTTCCTCTTGACTAGCTGTAAAGGAAAAACATCCTGGTGTGTATCGTGAAGCAGCAGAGCAGGCAGTTTTCACTCCACACTGCTGTTATGAGTAACTGAACTACAGCGCCACCTTGGTAAACAACAGTTCACACTCACGTGTGTTTTAGCGGCTGCTTCCAGAATCAACTGAACATCTGGCAGCTCATCCTCACACTGTTACACACATTTACTAGCCTCATAAAACTGGATAATTAGTTTGAAAAATACAACTCTTCACATTCACAGGCCACATTAAAGCCATCTGATTGATTATTTGACCATTTTTAATGCAAATATTCGACTATCAAACTAAACCCTTCTTGCAGCCATTAACCCTTAATATCCAATGCCTTGCACAAGGTGGGGGGTTCTGTCAAGATTCTGGGGCACACACACACACACACACACACACACACAAACCAAAGGCCCCTACTTAACTCCAACTGCAAGCCATGGTTTCCTTACATCTGAGGCTGAATTGCAACCAAATGTTAAGACCACACACAGGAAAAGACGCACATTACGGAATATCGCGTTAATCACTCCTAAGCGTATGTCATATATTCCGTAAACAGGAATTTCAGAGCAACGCAGCAGCCAGTTCGAACGATATCAGACCGAACATGGTTGGTTTTCCAGATTTAGTCACGTGACCGACCTCGTGGCCTATGGCTGGCTAATGTCTACAAGATGTGTCCTGGATCATCCGAACGGGATGTAGTGTCCAATGTTTTTACCAATCTCCTGGCAGATTCGGGCCCGGATGGGAGGGAACTTGATGAGATACAGCAGGCTCCACTGCAGGCCAGCAATAATGGTGTCGAACCCTGAAAGAGCAAAATAAAAAAAAAAGCACTTATCATAACAGCCCACCATTGTTCTCAGCTAACACAGCTCGAGGGTCTGTCTTTTATTAATATAGCTACATATTTACACTTCACCCTGGCCCTGCAGTAAGAAAAGCACAGGGGCGGGATATTTAATTAAAATGATTTAAAAACTTTAGTTTTTTTTCTGTTATTTTCTGGCTCTATCTTTCTTGATACAGAATGGAAATCAAATGAAAGTGGACTTTACTATGTAACTCTTATGCAATAGTAATTGCTATTTTTCTAATTTTAATAATTAACCATTATTAATCGCACATTTGGTGTAGTTAATCACAATGAATTGTCCTCATCTTATTGCTCAGATTTGAATCTTTTTTTCAATTAAAAAGCATAGTTACATATTTGTAGCTATGTCCACGTTCCCCTGGACAAATGGCATGTTTGGAGTAACAGATCTTCTACAGGGAGCACATTTTAATACACAGTTACTATGTAGTGACTGAATTTAACACTGGAAAAATAAATAAATAAAACCTAAAATGTGGCAAAACCTTAGGCACAGGTTTTTTGTTATTTTTGAATAGAAATTGCAAACATTAAAATGTGCAAACAAGGCTATATATCTCACTGATAATGCCTCAAAAAATATAGTTTGTTCATTTGTACAGCCAATGTTTCAAAATGCTCCTCAATTGAAGAGTCTTGCTCTTGCTGCCATTATGTGTGGAACTTTTATTTTGAAGGGAAACACTGATAAGTAGAGCTAACCCAGCAACAGCTGGGAGTATGTGAGTTTAAGTGAGTGTGTTTAGTTATTGGTGGGAGTTTGAGTTCTGTTTTGTATAAATACCCCTTTAGTTCAGACGAGACGTGTAAGGCGTGTACACTTGAGGAAGAGAAGTGGCTTCTGGGATAACTTTCCACGCTTTCTCAAGAAAGCGCTAAATGCAAGAGACATGGCCACCTATGGCAAAGCCAACTGGCTAGCCCCTCAGCCAGCGAGGAGGAAGCCATGAGTGCTCTTCCGGTCCTCCCTCGGGCGACCTGCCAGAACCCTCAACCGGCAGGGAGTAAGTGAGCGAGGAAGCCCGCACTGAGCAACCCGGCAAAGGGGCCGGCCACGAGTGCTCTTCAGGTCTCCCCACTGGCACTGAGGAACCTACAGCAAGAGGTGGAGGAGCGGCAGAGGCAGTTGGACAAGCTTGAGGAGTGAGTCACGACATTAGCCACGGCGATTGGCCAACAGCAGCTCCGCAAGGCCACGCAGCACGTCTTACCACCCTGTCAGAGAGAGCCCAGTCGATGGTGGGTGCTCCGAAGGGGAGTAGCGTAGTAGCAGAGGCTAGTGTGGTTAGTGGTGGGGCTAGAGCAGGCAGCCCAGAGCCAGTAGTAGCCGCTATGCTCTTTCTTGGACCTGATAGGCCCAATAGAACCACCAGGCCTGTTAGTAGAACCACTAAGGCCCTTAGTAGAGCCACTAATCCCCTCTGTTGAGCCATTAGTAGGCCTACTTGGCCCATTTAAAGAACCACCAGGCCTGTTAGCTGAGCCACTAAGGCCTTTAGTGGTGCCAGTAAGGCTCTTAGTAGGGCCTAAAAGCCCTAAAGCAGAGAAAGTAACCCTGGTACGCAGCTTTTCAGTGGCTAATGCCAGCTGCATGGGGGCCAGGGTGTAGCCCATCGGGGCAGGAGCTGGGTCCTGAAGGACACGGAGGGGCTCCTCGGAGAGGGCCTTGCCCACGAGGACTGTGATGAGCTCCCTGCTAAAGGCTCCCCGGAGGGGGCCTTGCCCGCGAGAACAGTGGGGTGCTTCCAACACAGTAAATGCATAATATGACTTTAGTCATGTATTCTGTCATTCTGTCGATCTGTCATACAGATTGAATTGCTGTCGATGACTGGACTGTTTAAACTAAAAAAATTAAACAACGTATAAATAATAATTATAACATTAAGGCATTATTACCATTATTTACTAGTCCTAGTAATTACATATAAGTACATATTTAGTATGTAAATAATTTATGCCTACACTCTTTTGGATTTTGAAGTCAGAATGTGAGGATTTAAGGGGGAAAAAGATGCCATGCTACTTCAAAACCTTGAGCAAGTCAAACCTCTCCAGAAGGTCGGCACACTGAAACAAGTGGTCTGGGCCTCGTCACACAAAATCTTTAAGCAGTCTTTAACGAACTTGCATTACTCAGAAACATAAACTAACACAGGAATGGATGTTGCAAGCCAATGGGCAAAGGATCCAAAACATGAGATTCAGAGAATCTATCTTTAGTTCGAGCCCACCGGCCTGTGGAAAGAAGCCAGGAAAAGCATCTGGAGCTAAATCCACATGTGAACTTTCTTTTTTTTCCCAGGAAAACTATCTTGCAGAGACGTGCCCCCAAGAAAAAAACCTTTTGGGTGCCTTATGAAAGTGTGATAATACAAATGATTGCATAGCTACACATGGTTTTGGCTACTTTTTACTTGACTGTATGGCCAAAAATGGAATTTGCCCTCTTACCCCATATGTAGTCAGTGAGCCAAGATATGGTTCGTTATCACTGTAGCCACAAGGCTAATGTAGCTAACAAGAAATGGCTTATACTCCACCAATTAGTACTAACTTACCACAAGCATCAAGTCTTAAATAGTCTTACTGGTAACACTGTACTAAAGGGCAGCATTCGTACAGCTACATAAGCTTTTACTGATGTAAACCTGCATCAGAGGTTCATAAAAGCATCATTTGTCACATAGGCTAGTCTTTGATTATCCTCGGCATGGGTCTTAGCTAGATATAGCTGCTACTCACTACGAAACCAAACCCTTTCATTTTCCCCCTTAAATATTACATATGGAATTAAGGCAAATTAAGGGGTAAAACTACTGAATTTTCCCCTTACTTTTTCAAATTTGCCCCATAAATAATATAACCTTCTGAATTAACACCTTAAATTTAAGATTAAGGCATTTCACACTAAGATACCTTAAATCTAATGTTAAGGTGTAATTAAGGGATCAGTTTCACAAATTAACGGCCACTTAATTTTAATTAAGGGGCTTGGTGTTTTTCAGGGGTACATTAAGGTAGGGTTAAGCACATTTTAAGTATATTGTGATTCATAATGAAACACATAGGGGGCAGCAGTTCAGCTATGGCTGAAAGCTTGAAAAAAAGTAAAGTCTGGGAGCGATGTATTTGTGACTTAGCTTTAACACGATGTTCCTCTTGACTAGCTATACAAAGGCATTTTCTAATAAGTGTAAATCTTAGCTAACGATACCCACTGGCCTTTTTCTAGGCCTAGTTTGTTTTTAGCATTAGCAATTAAAGAGAAGATTCTGAAATCTGAGGTGATTCTACCTGATATTTGCATAAGGTGGTTTTAGGAAGTAACTTTGTAAAGGAAACTTGTCACCTCTAATTGAAGAGTTTTGTGATTTTTTTAGGTAACACTACTATTGACATATTTTTACATTACCTCTTTATGTGCAATAGTATAACTGACCAAAACTCACTCAGTCCTTGCATAATGCACGGTACAAGATTAGGTGGATTTCCAAAACTCACTCAGTCGCGAGTGGTACTTACATACCCAGGCGGTAGATCATAAACAAAGATTAGCTGTCATTGACTCTATGCTGTGTCATGTAGTAGGACATAAATATTAAACTTGTACATCATTTTGTGACATTGAATATTAATTTACTTAAAAATTGTTTTCATTGTATTTTTTAATCCGATTTGTCCATACTAAAATGTGCACTTTAGAAACAGGCATTGAAAAAGGACAAGTAACTATAAAATTTCAATAATAGAAGAGTTATTTCCTGTAAGACTTGCTTTTCAATAAGTAAAACAAGTAAAATGCGATTTTCTGGAAAGTCTGGCTTTTGGACAGAGTGAGTTTTGTAAATTTGCTTTTCAATTGCTTGCAAAGTTGATAATGTTTTATTCGGATGGTCCACCGTTGATGCTCACCTTTGTCTTCCACTATCATTCAACTAAAAATCTAATTTATTAAACCCACTATTAAATCTTAAACCTTAACCTAAAACTTATACCTAACGCCAATGCTGTTAATAATCCACCAAAGAGTTTGTTAACAATTAAAGTTTCTGTAGATCATCTGTAGGGAACCATCAAAATAGAGTGACTGCTGAGTTTTTGCTGTCTATAGTAGAGTTTTCCAATTACTTCCAAAAAATGGGAGCCTATAACTCAACAATTACCACTGTGCTAATGGCACAGACCATCCTGAGGGGTTACCAAATCTGTAACAGACCGAATTCGTTTTTTAGAGTATTGTTCTACAAACCTCTGTGATTTTGACCTTTTATGCATCTAGTCACCAGAACTTAATTTTTAATCAACTGCTTAAGGATCTCATCTCACCTGCACCAAAAATGTCGATGACGCTGTGTATGATCTGTGAGTCAGTGAGGATGGCTCTGCCTTCTTCCTCCTGCCGGTCCTCACACAGTGCTATCAGGGCGTCAGTGATGTCACGGATGCAGTTCTGCACAAACACAAACCAGCCGCAAAAGCCTTTGGGTGACTCCTAGTTATGAATGAGCATGAATGTTTAAAGACCTGGTGTCCTCCAAGGTCTACAGTTGTTACTGCTACAAATTAGATTTACATTACACAATTGCTTAAATGCAATTACTATGCACTGTCATATTAAATTAAATAATGAATTTATTTGTCTTATGTGATCAAATCTGCCCCCTTTCCTATTTGAAAGTAGCGAATTGTGATACGAATATAATAACAAAATGAGATAAAATAAGAAAAAAATGTATTTATTACTGTCAATTATATATATAAAACTATTTGGAAGATCAGAGTTGTGCAATCCAAGCAATAAAAAAATCTAAATATGTCACTTCAAATAAAATCGTAAAGACTACCTTCAACCAGTCCCTACAATGTAAACAATATAAATCTCTCACATTCTACATGAGTAAGAGCACTTATGTAAGAAAACACTGCCGACATGAACAAAAAACACAGAAAAATAATATGTAGTTTTTTTCCATATGCGTTCATTAATACCCTAAAAGCTTTCCTATTTAGGGATGTTAATGCGTGTGCCTTCCACAAGACTGACGATGGCAAATTAAACCAATGCGTGTGAATGTTTTGGACGGACACAAAGATCCACTTTATCAGCGCTGGGAGAGGGACACACGGCTCTGGCTTGAAACCAGAGGACATACTGATCCTACTGAAAATATAGAGCCATTAAAGTTCTAGATAGTGTGAGCAATGTGGTTAGAGTAGAATGGCATCAGATAAATATTTACACAATGACATTTATTATAATTCCATTCACCAAACACAGGTTCGGGTCCTGATTTAATTTGATGAAGGACTGATTGAGTAAAACCATGTTTCTGATGGTAACCACTAATGATACTGGGAACACATTAATACACTTTACATAGTATCACTATTTACTGTATAATGTTATTTTTATTTACTCTTCAAAGTTTTATGTAGTATATATAGTAATATTAATCTAAAAAACATATTAAATATGAATATTATTGCCATATGAAATATTGGCATCAGTACACCATTCCCATACCCTTAGATTGGTTGAGGTTAAGGGTAATAAACTGTACATCCACTGTAATATAGAACCAGACCTAAGGGGCTGGGACAGTATTGGAACAGTAATTATTTTGGCTAAATTATCTGAGACATCCATACAATGCAAGGTGGCCAGATATTGATCTCCTTGCTGATGCCCCTACAGCCACAGTGATGATGAAAAACACTTACCACTGACTCAACAGAGTTCATCCATTCTTAACAGCACAAGAATTCAAGTGTGTGTGAATTCAACCACTGTGGTACAGATGGACCTCGCTTAACTGCTTCCAGCTCCGAGACTAATCTACTATTTACCACTATTTCTTAATGCAATTTCCCATCAGCAATTTGCCCAATCTTCACATCTGGAACGATGGAGTCTAAACCAGTGTAATATATGGTCTCCAAGTTCGTTCTCAGTACAGCATGAAAGCATGTCTGTTGGAGCTACAGTCGTTTTCTTGTAGAATGTCTTTGATACAAAATCATACGAAATCATGGATTTTATCCATAACTACGCTTTAGAAAAAAAATGCAAAAACAGCTGTAGGAGGCAAACGGGCACATCTTTATTTGAATCTAACACTGACCATTTTTACATTTAACATTGTTTTTTTTATTTTTGAGCTCATCTGAAAGGTGGTATGTCAACACAGTACGGAGTTCTAGCCCTAACTAGGGATATCACGATTAATCAGTTTCACGATTAACCGCAATTTAATTAATCGTAAAGTCTCCTCAAAACCGTGATTCTGCTGCCACACTTAAAAGCGTAGATTATGACAGTGCTATCAGATTAGTGGGACCGAAATGAAACGAAAATGTTTCTCCAGCGTTTCACATGTTTCACTTGTGCTAGAAATACAGTATTCATTTGTTTATATTCCAATTATGCAATGCATTATTTCTTTATGGCCTTTGTGTCTTTTTTTTTGTAAATAAAAAGTAAAAACCTCAAAAGAATGTGATTGTCATTGTGAAAGTAAAGCATGCAAGATAATCGTGAAACCGTGATTATTTCCGGACGATAGTTGTGCCATCAGAATCCATAATGGTGACATCCCTAGTCCTAACCACGACTAATTAGCTTCCTCGGAAGACCTTGATTGGGCAGATCAGATGCATGGGCTGAAGCACTCATTTGACAATGATAATAGAAAACTGTCAATAAATAGTTTGCTCATCAAATGTAGCCATTTTCATTTTCAGGATTACCTTATCGAAAGTGAGGAGATGTTCCTTGATGTTTTCCTCCATGAAGCTGTTCATCCTCCGGATGTACCGCACCAGTTTGCGCAGGGATGGACTGGGCAGGTAGCGGAAGATGGGGAAGAAGTCAGCCAGATTCCCCGAGGCAAAGATGCGCAACACCTCTTTGTTAATGTTCACAATGGTGAGGAACTGCTCGTCGTCGTGGCTGTAGCGCTTGCCGAAGCAGAGTGCACATGCCACGTTAGCCACGGAGGTGACCAGCAGAGCGGATGGGTCCAGTCCGGCGTCCCCAGCTTTCATCCCCTGCTCCCGCAGGGCCTCCACCATCTCTAGTGCCTCTGCACAGATCCGCTCCTCCAGCAGGCAGGAGGCGCTGGAGTTCTGCGCTTTGGCTTGTGAGAACGTCCTCAGGGCGTTCTTGCAGATCTTCTTGTGGCGCGCCCAGGCTTCACCGTACTTCTCGCTGAAGGTCATGCTGGTGCCGTCGGCCACCGCAGAGAAGGTGAAGAGCTCCGGACGGCCCGCGAAGGCCTCGCCCTGCCGGACCAGCGCCTGCCGGATGGTGGAGTGACCACTCAGCACCACCACCGCCAGGGAGCCCATCCTCATCCGGAAAACATCCCCGTAGCGATCCCTCAGGCTGGTGAGGGACAGGTGCAGCTGCTCCCCTGTCTGGAACAGGTTGCCCACCACAGGCCAGGGACTGGGGCCGGGGGGCAGGTTGGAAGGCGGGGTTCTCTGCTGGTGAATGTGGAGCACCAGAAGAAACAGTGTGAAGATGCAGAGGAAGACAGTGACATCAGACATCACCGAGCTCACTTCTGGGTCTGAAAGCATCTTCTCTTGGAGAAGTGAGGTGGGTGCGGGAGTGATGGAGAGATCTTGGTACTGGCAACCCGGAAATACGGGTAGAAATACTGAGAATTGGTACAGCTGAACATCGCTAAACATTTCATGGCATACTGCATTACAGCAAGGAAAACAGGGACATTCCATTAACGTAATGATTAAATTGCTCACTTTTTTAAAAGATAGCACCAAATAATTGTAGGGCACACCGCAACAAAACTGAACAGAGTGAAACAAAAGCAATTAGAATAGAACAGAGAGCAAATAGAATAGAATAGTATAATATAGAATAGTATAAAATAGAAAAGAGAACAATAGAATAGAATCGATACATACACAATAGAATAGAACACAGAGCAAACAGAATAAAACAGAGCAAAAAACAATATAATAGAGCAAATTAGAATAAAATAAAGAGGAACAGAATAGCATAGAATAGAACTGGGCAGTAAAGGAACAAATAAAATATAATGGAAAACAGTAGAATAAAACAAATCAAAGCAGAATAGAACAACAAGAAGACAAGTAAAAAGAAAAGGAAAGAATAAAAAAGAAAGTGAACAAAAGGAAAAGAGAAAGAAAAGAAAGAGTAATATTGTGTTTATATTACCTGAGCTGTCCTTCACTGAACACACAGCCTCACAGTGAGTCTCCCAACGCTGAAGTGCTGAGAGCTGCTGGAGCTCCAGCATTAAAAACGACCTCCAGCGAGGAGGGGCTCTCCAGACTGCCACAGCTGACCCGTGTGTGTGTGTGTGTGTGTGTGAGTGTGGGGCCCTCTGCTTAAGCACGCCCACATAAACAGATCGGAGCTCATACCTGCAGGACGGAACAGGACATCCCGGCCCAGAGGGGGCGTCACTGCTCCTCCAGCTGCTGAAAACGGCTCCAGTTCTTGTAATCACAAGCACACTCCACACTTACTGCAGTAGCACACAGTATGCTCTCCAAATGTTCCTTTACTCCATGAAAGACAATGCAAACACCATAAAACATTAAGTTTTAACAGCTTCTTTCTAAGATCTGACATTCCACCTTAAATGATGTAACCCCTTCAGTTACAAGGCTAGCTGATTATTTGGATTAATAGAATTTCTCTCTGCTTTCAGTTTGTCTAAATTAAACTCATACCGTTTTAGTTTGTGAATATAAACCCCACACACAGACTGTGCTGTGTAAAGCTTTCGGATGATGTGGATGTTCTAAATACTAGCAGAACCTGATATTTTGTGGGTTTAACTCCTCACTGAGTGAACTGGTGAGTTGTTTTCACCTCGACATCCATGCTTTTGTATGAGACCATGACATTGCTGCGCTTGTCTAACCCAACTTAAAGGAAAACTTTCAGTTTTTGACTAAAGGACCTGCATAAGATAAAGTCCTGTGGGGAGGAAAAAGGTTGATACACACTCTGTGTTGTGTCATTAAGTGGGGCGTGGAGGGACCACGGCATGACAGCGTTTAAGATGTTACCAGGTTGTGTTATGATGCAGGGGTCATTCAGGTAGAGGTAAAGGGGCATGTGGTAGGCCTTCTTATCCAGAGTCTAACAGTCATTAGTTACAGAGACAGTCTTACAGTCATTAGTTACAGAGACAGTCTTACAGTCATTAGTTAC
>JBBPCY010019642.1:0-14931 GCA_037974405.1 Brachyalestes nurse | reverse complement strand
CAGTTTCAGAGGAATGTTTTTTGTTTGTTAAGACACACAGTGACCTACGTATGAATCATTCAAGCAGAACAAAGCACGTCTGACTTAAGGCCTGAATCAGTGAAGAAACATGATCGGGCCGGTAATTAGTATACTGCTGGTGCTGAATGCTGCACCTTTATCTTGGCATCTTGTTTATTTAGGCACTCTGCAGTCTGTCACAGTAAAACATTTGCTCCCATTTCTTTCATTTATTTCTACTGAATATGCCAAAAATAATACCGTTTGACAGGCGTAAAATAACATTTTATAAAGAAATATGAAGAAATGAAGGGTGGCTCAAAACTTTTGCTCAATACTTACAAACATATATATAAAATGGCATCCTGCAGCTCTTACCTTCATCTCCACTCTTTGGGTTAAGGGGAACACGCAGCTGGCTTTGGAACATACCACGGTCATCAACATGGATCAGCTCATAAACACTCTGCTGAACGAGGTCAGACTGCGGGAGGAGAACCAGAGAGACTGGTCAGTCGGCACCAGATCTTAGCAGATTTTGCACTAGTGGACAATACGGATAAATACTAATACTGTGATTATACTGATATATGTTGTGGTTGCATTGTTCCTTGTAACATATTAAAAAGATATTAATGAATCAAATGTGACATGATTAATGATTAGAACTGTACTGACTGTACTGTACTAACAAACAGGACTGTACTGATACCAATGCCAATGCTGATGCTGCTTATTGATTCCGAAATCTATCTATCCATCCTCTCACTGATCCCACTCTCCATAATTCGGTGCAGAAAATAAAGACATATAATGAAAAGATGTGAAAAGATTCAGTGTTATTTTATTGTGACTCTTTGGAGAAATAAGGAGATAAACTGTGAACATGTTTTCCTTGCACAGTTTGAATAACTTAAATCGTTCAATAAATGAGTCATAGTTTTCGTTATAGAATGGACAGAGACCACTTTCTTTCAATAATTCAAATTTGCTGTGGGACACCATTTGTCACCGTTTTTAACAGTTTAACTCAGTTACCAGACTGTCTACGGCACAGCCCTGAACCACTAATAACCCACCTGATGGAAACCCAGGTAGTCTTGAACAGTCGGGGAGGCGTAGAAGATGCAGCCCTCAGCAGACACCACCAAGACAAAACCATCCAGAGCCTGCGGGGAGGGACACATCAGCCGTTACGATTAATCAGAGCCACAGCCGTCTGTGTGGGCGTATCTCAGAACAGGATTCTTCTTCCCTTCTCTCCAGGAGAACGGCACCTCCAGGAGCACCGGATAAAGGTCATCACCCACCTGCAGCAAAAGAGCCCCTTCAGAGAAGCTGAAACCATCTTTAAAGTCTGCTGTCTTTCCACTGTTACCGCAGGACAGAGCTCTCCCACCATGTTCCCTCATAGAAGCTGGAAAAGAGAAAATCACATCATCATCCTGAACAAAACAAGGCTCACTGCTGCCCTTCAGTTTTATGGAGTAATCAAAACCCCAACTTTGAGTCCTGTAGACTCTACTATACAGAACAGGCTCTTCTCAAATTAAACAGGACCTGTAGTCCAGCCCAGGTTTGCATTATGGATGATTCTGTGGCTAAATGTTCCTACCATGATATTCTACAATGCCGTCCTATTCTGATGCCGATGGCCGAATGACATAACTGTTTATCGTTTACCAGGATGGGGGGTGCTAGAGCCTATGAACATATAGAGTACTGTGTCTTGAGTCATCCCTCATTTCTTCAAATTTTGCTACCAAAGATCCAGATTATCCTGTATTTTGTTTGTTAAGCCACACAGTGACCTACATTTGAACGATTTAAGCAAAACAAAGCACATCTAATTTAAGGCCTGAACAAGTGAGGAAACAAGAGCAGATGATTCCAGATGATCAGGCGGTGGTCAGTATACTGGTGGTGCTGAATGCTGAGTGGTTAGCTTTAGACACTTTGCAGCCTGCAGTAAAACATTTGTTCCCATTTCATTTACATAAACCACTCAATATGCCAAAGATAAGAAGGTCAGAAAATAGTATTTTTGCATCATCAAGGTGATTCAAGGCAAAATATAAGAAAAGGGGCGTGGTTTAAGACTTTTGCACTGTACTGTGTCATGTCAGCAGCTTATTCCTTCTTGTGGGGCAGTGATTGTGTGGTCAGTAGCACTTTCATTTTAAAAAAGTATCAGGTCACGACTGACATCAACCAGCACTCAGTGTTGTTATCAGGACGGAAGAAAAAGTGCTTCCATCTCTACTGCAGAAGCTCATTATTGCTGAGAGACTGCACTCACACATTATGATTGCGCAAAGACATAAGCGTCCACTTCTGAGACACAGCGGAGCCTCAGGAGCACGAGCAGCGTATGAGACGCGGTCTAGACTCCTGCAGGCGAGGCTTCAGGGACGGAGGAGGATCAGCACTCACAGTCCCTCTAGATGTTTGATGATGTCGGCTCCCCTGATGAACACAATGAGCCAGACGTAAACACGGCCATGAAACAACAGCCATTCCCAACACTTCAAGCTGCTCTGCCCATGCTGACCTGAGTGAACTCGCTTAGAGTTACTTTGGTCCACGCTTGACCACTGAGGTCCATTCAGTGGCTTTAGTGGAACTTCAGTCTGGAATGGACACTTCAGTAGATCTTGCTTAAGGGCTTCTAACTGAAGATCTTCCTAATCAACTTCCATACAGCTCAATTTAAACTTCATTTTGAGGATCATTTTCTATTCTATTCTATAATTATTTTATATAAATATATATATATATATATATATATAAAAGATAATCATTTATAAGACATTTATATGTGTATATAGTAAACCCCCACTTATTGTCACTAAAGCAAAAAAAATGCGGAGGATAGGAGGATATCGGCAGTTTCTGCAATAGTGTGGGGTTTCAGCAAATAATTATTAATTTGCTTCTCTGAAACAAATCCGCAATAGACTGAACCCGCAACTGCTTAACCGCATAGAAGCAGGGGGGGTTACTGTGTATATTTTAATATATTTATGATCATAATGATCATACTATAATGTACATAAGGTACATATATATATGTACATTATAGTATGATCTTTTTATATCAAGTTCTCAGTTAACTTATTAATCAATGATAATTATACTGTTCTATTCTTTTATATTGTATTATACAATATATTATGCTCATTTTAAGGTTCAGACCAAAATTTCAGGCTCTCACTTCTCCCTGTGGGTGATGGACGTACTTCTGGCTTTTCTTGGCTCTGGGACACCACAGCATCATCTTTGTGGTAGTGTAGCAGTGTCTGGACATGCTGGGCTCTAGACGTACTAATCTAACGGTTCAGCAAATATTTCACTCCTCAGTCAGCTCAAAATTATCAAGTCATTTTTATAAGGTAGAAACAAAGAGCGTGGGTCACCTCAGCAAGGATTAAGAACCACCGTTGGCAGGCCTGTAATAAAGTAATGAAGGACACTATCCATTCATAAACAGGCTGTATAGGAGGACTCATTCACGCTCATGTTTCCCTCCGAGCGAGTTCCACTTGAACTGAGGCCTTGTTCCTACACAGTGATCTCATCTATTATGCAGTGAGTTGCGTTTACAGTGGCACAGTTTTCTCTCCACTCAGATCCAGCAGGGCGGGGGTGTGTAACACCGATGGGACCCAATAACTTTATTGTAATTTATTTAAATTAAATTTGTGAATCAAAATCCATAATTTATGGTTTATGATACATGATTTAGCTGCAAATACACAATTTATGATACATGCTCTAGCTGCAGAACATTTATTTTTCGATGGCAGATAGGAGGGGGGGGGGGCAATACATTACTGGAGAAAGGGGCAGTCCCACCTAAAACCAGAGTTTATATTATTTTTTGCATATTCTGTAATGCAGCATCATACCCTTATGGCTCATAGGTGTTCTCTCACTACAGTTCTCACCATGCATTGCACAAATACACCATACAGCCATAAGAAATCATATGTAACCATGATCCCATATGTCTCTTCATTATTTATCATTACATTACAATGATGCGACTTTACTAATGTTCACATTGCTTTGTTTACAATACTGTTTACATTACTATGCTTACACTGCTGCGCTAACATGGCACAATGCATTTTAACATCCCACTTGCAGAACTGCAGCTACACTTAATTATAAAACCTTTAAAAAAATTCCAATTTAGCTTACGTATTTAACTTGTTATTTTAACTTGTTTAAGTCGTTGTACATTTTAAATTTAGATCTTGATATTTTGATATTGTACTGATTTTATAACTTTTGCACAGTCATAAAAAAGGAGAGGTTCAGGGTACATATCACTGTGTGTTGTACTGGTATACCCATGCATGTGTCAGATAAAGAATCCTGAATCATTTTATATTTAATTTTTATATTATGTTAAGTTCTTGGTTAACCTATTAATCAATGGTAATGAATGTAGTGTAGCAAATGCCACTATATTGCGGGAAAAATATCATGTCAAAAGTAATAATGTCTTTTGAATTGTATGGTATGCATAATATTACCAGAGACTTGTTAAAGATGTTCAACTTTGACTTAAGAGGACATTAAAAGTGTATTCTGAGACGCTAATTTGAGGTGGAGCCCATTACAACAGGCTCATTAGCATGATGAGGTATTAATATCATATTATACTATGGTACATGTCCATTGTACTGTAATAAATATTTAACATTGAAAGAGGCTGTTTTGATGAAGAAAATTTAAGATTACATTAAACAACCTTTAACAGTGGGAACATTCCTCAGTGAGAAGTGTTTTTACTTCCAACTGGCCAAAGTAGCACTTCAGTATTGAGAACTATGGCACACTTAGTATCAGTTTCAGTAGCGGTATCGGTATCAGTGCTGGCATCGGTATTGGTGTTGGTATCAATATCAACTCTGGCATTGTGGTGGCCTTTTTCTACACACTCTGAGTTACATTTCTGAAAGGATGCACAGTTGGAAATTAGCAGATTTTTGTTTCAAATCTCCAAAGACCACAATTGGCCAGTGTATTGACTGTGTATTGATTTTGGCTAATCTGTCTGTTGATGTTATTACAGATGTAACCTGAGACAGGTATCTGCATGCAAATGGACCAATACGTCCATTATAATGCTGACTGACTGATTTTATTTAAATAAACCATTCATTTTTTCTTATATTTCAAAGGCAGATAATGTTATTTTACAACTTTGCCTAACAATCAGCAATAAAAAATTCCCCATCAATCCAAATCGCCTTCCTCTGGAACAGCCCGGAGCTTGAGAGCCTCACAGCCGGAGCAGAATTTATGAGATAATAAAGCTCAGGCCATGACCATGGCCACCACATGGGGTCACAGAGAGGTCACACTGCTCTGCAGTTCCTCGAAACCTACCTTGAAGGAATGTCTTGACTTTGAGGAAGCCCACACTGAGGCGGAGGACCGACAGCTTGTCCAGACGACCCCGGATTTCCTCAGAGAAAGGCAGCAGAGCCGTGAGTTTGTCCAGCTCCCCGTTCAGCCGATCCCGGTGGCGCTTTGAGGGGGTCGACTTCGCATCGTCATGGCTCACGGTGCCGACTCTGTAAGAGAACGGTGAGAACCAAAGGTCTCTGAGTTATGGAGGACAGGGGTCCAACACAGTTCGGTCATTTTTTTGGTCATTTTCCTGCTTAAACATATCTGACCAGGTAAAACTTTATCTGACCAGTTAACACTTCAACTGACCAGTTAACACTTCAACTGACCAGGTAACATTTCAACTGACCAGGTAACACTTCAGCTGACCAGGTAACACTTCAACCGACCAGGTAAAACTTATTCTGACCAGGTAAAACTTCAACTGACCAGGTAACACTTCAACTGACCAGTTAACACTTCAACTGACCAGGTAACATTTCGTCTGACCAGTTAACACTTCAGCTGACCAGGTAACACTTCAACCGACCAGGTAACACTTTAACTGACCAGGTAAAACTTCATCTGACCAGTTAACACTTAAACTGACCAGGTAATGCGTCGACTGACCAGGTAACGACCAGGGAAGAGAAGAAAGACAGAAAAGAGAGGGAGATATGAGTAAGAAAGGAGTGAAAGAAGATGGAGAGAGGGAAGAGAGAAAGAACAGAGAGGGAGGGAGTGATAAAGCGAAGAGAGAGGTAAAAATAAGAAGGAGAAGCACATGACCATTAATCGTTAAACATGTATGTGACAGTTTTACTGCTTAAAATGTCAAAGATATGGCTCCATCAATCTGGCAGAAGAGCATGTGGTGTGAAAAGAGATATTTTTATTAAAATATACTGCAGGCAGCTTTACTGCCCACCTGCCTTCGAGCTGTACGAGGATAGAAGAACAAGGCAGCAATCTGGGGGCGTTAAATGTCGAAAATATGCAACAGAAGTGAAGTTCTTATTTGAAGTGACCAATTGAAATGCCCCCCTCCAGCCCTCACACCGGCCCCCCAATAAAGAGAAGTTGGGCGACCGTAAGATGATGGTCCAGTTAAAGCAGGCATGAATTCCAAATGTGACATACGTACATTTTTGCAGAGGGTCTTTTTCTTTTCTTCCCGGCGTACATCCCACCATCCCTCACACACCTGCTGCTGCTCCTGCTGGACCCTCAAACCGAGTCCTCTGATTTTTCATCGCTCAGATAAATCCTGAGAAGTTTTTCCTCTGTTTTACAAACATGTCCAGTCACAGTCTGTAGGAATAAGGGTGTGTTAGACGCTGGAAGTTTTTGCGCTCCTCCCCGGTGTCATGAAACCTATAGTTGCACTGTAGTGCGCCACAGAGAGCGGAAACGTGAGTGAGCAGCGGCCTCTAGCGGCCAAACAGCGCACTTACAGATTCAAATACAAAGTAGCTTTATTGACTTGTAACTGTTCCAGGAACAGCGCTGCCACAGCAATATGTAGAGTCTATGATAATAACAATCATAGAAAAAAAAAGTCAGTTATAAAGATAAACGATATAAAGATAAATTATATAATGAAATAAATAATGAAATTATTTTGTAATGAAATAAATGATGAAGCAAAGGAGATGGATGACTTATACATTAATAATAGTGAAGAAATAATAATTAATAATACACACACGCACACACACACCTCTCTGACCATCACACCTACTAATACACAGAAGAACTAAAACACATCTTGATTGTCTACTTACTACTATTATTATTATAACAACAACAACAACATAATAATAATAATAACAGTAATAACGATAACAATAATTACAATATTGTTGTATGTGTCTATGTATGTATATAGAAATATAACATTAAATAAAAAAGCTTTCAATATTTTTTTTAACTGACTAAGGTAACAAGTAAAGAAAAAACTACTGATTGTCCTGAAAGGTCCAGGTTTGCCAGGTTTGCTGGTACACAATTAAAACTGGATTTTTCAACCTTAGCGAAAAAGCAGCACCTGCTGTGTCCATTGCAGCATTTACGACAAAGACAGATAGTAAATTCGATGCAGCAGCAGGTTTATATAAGTGCTTTATAAATAACTGAAATCCAGTGTCAGGGATACTGAGGGACATCTGACTTCAGCAAAACGCTCTCAGTGATGAGAATCATGTAATTCATTCACAAAACAGCACCATAATAATGAAAGGAAACGCAGTGTTAATCATTTTTACACTGTAAGGAAACCAGTTTTGTTCCCGTGAAAGAAAGAAAGCAAAAGTAGGTTAAAAAAGAATACCTCGAGCAGAAAGCACTGCTAGTTCCGTGTAGAGGGGAACGATTGAAATCACGTCACGCCGCTCAGGAGTGTCAGAACTGCCCACAGCGGCGGTGATAAGCACCAAACGTCTGAAATGACCGTGAGTCATTACATGAAATAGTTGCATATTCTCCCTGATTCCTGAGATACTGTTTTATGACAGTTCTGAAAAGAAGATTTTGGCCTGAAACTTTTTTATGGGCCTACGTTGTGAAACAAATATTTTTTTCTCACTTTTTAAATTAAAATGAATTAAAGTAGAATGGTTGTTAAAGTTTTCAAACATTAACATTCACTCCCCAATCAGAACAGTCCATGTATAGAAAGTAAGTTGCAAAAACAGCTTGTTCACACTGAGGGTATGAGGAGTGTCTGACTTTGAATTATATATAATAACCAAGGTCATTTGAAAATTTTAGTTTTAAAGACACAGACGAACAAAATAGGCTGGTAGCAAAATGGTCAACATAAATTTAACAAAATAGTTTTGGTACAAAATACTACAAGTGGAGCTTAGTGGGAGAGAAATCAAAACACACATAAAATCTAGAGTATGTGTCCTTTGAAATCCATTATTGGTGGAGGGGTACATGGAGGATTTTTTCTTATTTACCTCAGTCTATGGACATTACACATAAAACCATGGACATGTGAAAATCAGCTAATTGTTGTGGATAGTAAAATGTCTTTAGTTACACTATACATATTGCGACGCCTGGTTCCTATCAGGGCTTTCTACAATGAGCCATTTCAAAAACAACAAAATGTCAACAACGGAATAAGAATTTTAAAAAATTTGGTGGAATACTCAGAACAAATCCACCAAAATCTTACTTAAGAACATGTAGATGTGTAAATGTAATAAATTATTATATACCAGTACGCTCAAGGAACCTCTTATACAGTGCTTTGTTTGTTTATAGGCTAAAAAGGCCCAGTTTCCATAGACTGACAGTGAGAGAGGTACACATACCCGGAAGGGCAGTTGTTGCTCAGTGTGGCACGTTCCAGTGAGAATGAAAATGATTTGTGTTTCTGAAGCCTGTAGCTAGACGCCTGTAAGACATGTTGTGGTATAAGCCCATCATAAGCATCCCTGCTTTGCTTGGAATGTCAGTACACTGGCAGTAATGGACTCCCGCCTTCACTCTGCAACACAAAGCCTCCCACTTTGTAACCTCCCCCTCTGCAGTCCATGATCTTTATTACTGAAACAGGGCTCAACTGCCTAATTACACTTTCGTTTGTCTAGCCCTCAGTGGGGAGATGCCCTCAGTGCTTGCCCTGCAATGAAATCAGGCTGAGCGAAAGATCCTTTGAAGATAAGGCTTGCATACATTGTGTCAAGTGTGTGTGGCTGGAAATGTATCAGCCTGCAGACACACAACTTTGTCCAAAAAACACTTCTGTTTGTAGCATTAAATACTGTGAACAAAGCCTATTGTGAATAGGCCTGACCTGTTTAATGATAGGGAAACATAGATTCCCATTGAAAACAACTTATAATGTAATCATGTTACATACATAAGAAAATGTAGCATTGGGAGTCTTGCCCATGGTCTCTTATTGGTGTAGAGTGGTTTGCTCATCCAAATGGGAGAAACAGGACCTCAGTCTGCTGTGTGTTATGCGTACTTCTCTAACAAATTAGGTGGACAGTTTGATTCTTTGAAAGACTGAAATTTCCACTCAATTAGTGAAGCTGTGTGATGTGCCTCGTGTGTGTTTGTGTTTTAATGTCAGAGAGAATTTATACAAACTGTGAGTGTACGTGTGTGTGTGTGTGTGTGTGTGTGTGTGTGTGTGTGTGTATGTATATATCATTTTGAAGACCAAGTGTCCCCATAGTGATAGGAATGCTGTTAATGTGTTAACATTGGGAAATTTTGCAGGTCCTCGAAAGGAAAATTAAACTCTTTTAGCAAAAACTAAAGGAGCAGAAAGAGCTTTTTGGTTACTGGGGTTAAAGTCAGGGTCGGGTTTAGGTGTAGGTGTCATATTACTGAGATTTGCTCAAAGCAGAGGAATGTGGTAATACTAACATGTGTGTCTGCCTGTATCTGTGCACAATAATCAGAGCCAAGTACTAGTATATTTCTGTGTTGAAAGAATGTACTCTCGTGTGTGTGTCTGTGTGTGTGTGTCTGTGTAATTCTGAGAGAATGTACACGGTGCTTGGGCCTGGTCTGGTTCGTCCTGCTGTACCAGTCCTCATACCTCACTCACAGCTCACAGTCAGAGAGTCTTCCCCCTGAATGCTCTTTGTATGCGTTGTAATGGCAACATGCAAACATCTGAGCAAACAAAACAACGTTTCCTACAGAACGAAGTCTTGTCCTTGACTTGATTGGATTGTCCGTGTGGTTTCTGGCAGGCTCAGTCCACAATGCTAGAAAATGGTGCGGATCAGTTTCCCAATGAGCGTAAATGTATACTCAGAGATACATCATGGTCCATTGGGCGCACTAACAGGGGAAAGAGGCATATGGGAACTTTTTCATGATGTAAAAACTCTGGTGCCGGTGCTCATTAAAGTGGAATTCCACCATTTTTTTTCAATATCTCCGTTATAAAATGCCTGTATAACAAGAAATTAATTACAGATACGATGCCTGGTGTCAGATACATTGTATTCTCGTGGTGGTTTTGATTCATAATGTGTTTTTAAAGTTGTGGTAAAGAGGTACAGAGCATTCAAAGGCAAAATAGTACCCAGATTTACCTCTATTGTATTATTATTCAAACTGCAGATAAATAATTTGGATCATAAATAAAATGGTGTTATACAGGTCATGACCTCCATTCACCGTAAAGAAATTGTTAAATTTTTCTAAAATGAGCCGCTTCTTATTTCCAACCTTCTCTGTATAACTGTGTTTTCATCTCAGTTTTGAAATAATGGTTACATTTTTAAATAATGGTTGAAGGTGAGACACTACAACTGAAAGGATTTTTAAAATATTAAAATATATTTTTGTTTCAGATGTTTATTGGAAGTTTTCCCAGCTTGTAACATTTTGGGCCATTTTGGCACATAAATCTAGTTCAAACCTTCTGTAAAATACTTCAGAATGTGGTTAGTAATTAAAAAGAATTAAAAATGACTGCAGGCCCTCAACTATGAGGCCACTGAACAGGATGTCAGATATCGTGCAATATTTATGCGAATGCTGTTGTAGATTAAACAGAAATAGACTTGCACTGTGGCCAAGAATCCAGCACAGCACTATTGGCCTCTCTCCACCCCCTCCATCAGTAATGTGTAGAATCATATTCTAGTCTTTGTTCCTCAGTGCGGGTAGTCTTATGTGATTGGTGGAGTCCCAGCTAGTGTGTGGGCTTGGATTTGATTCAATTGGGGAGAAAACAGACAGACTAGTTAAAATCATAGGTGGCCTCCTAAAGTACACAGTACATAATCCAGAGGGACCTGGAAACAGTGTACTGCAGCCACAGTGAAATATATTACTGTATTAAACAAGGTAAATAGTAACTAGTTACATTTACTCAATGAAGTTCCTGAAATCCAGCATGAAGCTTGAAGTGACCACATGAGATACTCAATAGCTCCAACTTAGGTGTGAATGGAGCGAAACCCATTGGATCAGAATGGAAAGGGGGCCTAATCCATGGATAGGTTTCTCTACCATTCAGCAGTCAAGAGGTCTTTCTGTGTACACAGCTATTATCCCTAGACCCTTCAGGATGATGTTCTGGTCTAAGATTGTGTGGTTAAACCACAGTAAATCCATCAGAAGACCTTAGCATAAAAACGTTTTTGCTAACATCAGTCTCAATTCTAGATTTTCCCATTTAGGAAGCAAGCATAGTTTCATGGCTGGCAATTTATCCACTAATACATATAATAATTATCACACCAATAATGCCCTTTTTACAGCCCACAAATGCCTAGGATGACATGCAGTCTACCAAAAATGCCTGGGTGGTATGGTTTCTGGTTGTTGAGCTCTACAAAAGGGAGTTGGAATATGGCTTCTCTGTCAATGTTTTAGATGATGTTTCATCTGCTTCAGTCAATCATCCAAATGTTGGAAGGTCAGTGTGTTATTACAGTCTTTCTAGTTGAGTTTTCCTGGCTCAGCCCTTAAAAAGTGAGTTTTGCATTTGCGGTTTTGAATATATTAATTAGAATTTGAAAAATGAGCCAAAGCAATACAGGACTTACAGTTACAGTTTGTACAAAGCAAGAACCTGACCAACAGTCAGTCAGTGGAGTGAACGATACTGAACTCACCCCTCTCTGGGTCTCGGCTAATGCCATAAGAAACTCTGTGATCTCTATAGTTTTGTATGATAACCTATAAGTACAAGAGCTCTAATTCTTTTGGCGAAAGAAGGAAACTGGATTTTTCCTGTTCATGCTTCACTCAGATACTTTCGTCTTTGTCATCGCCTCACAGACAAAGTTGAATGAAGGCCAAAAGTCAATGCAATGAAGAGAATCTGGCACCGCTCTCACCGAGCTGGATGGACTGGTTCCTGTGAGGAGCTGAAACACCAACACCCATGTCTCAGCAAGTATGCAAGAAATCTCAGGCAGATAGCATTGAAAAAACACTTCGAAGATGAGCAAATCGTTCTGGATACTTCCTTCCACAGCCAGCAGTGTGTTAACCATCTTACTGAGAAATCTTTTAGGATGTGTTGCTCTTCAGCTAGATAAATCGTGATAAAACCTTTTCTTTCTTACAGAGCTCAAAACTGACCTTTATCCTATACCTACAACCATACCACACCATTTAAAGGGCAAAATTCCTGGTTTTCCTCTAATGATTAAAGTGTAATGACTTCACTATAAAGCAGCATGTCAGGACCAAAAAACATTATGCTTCACCTCCACCTCCCACCACCCCAACCTATCAGGGACAGAAAGGTTGCGTTTTATTTACAAATGTATCTAAATACTAAAGGATTGTTCATTTTGTCAATATATGAATGTTTTTTCAGAGGGTGGAAGTACTGGATACTATCCCAGCACTCATAAGACGAACGTTGAAGAAGCACCTTGGACAGGACAATGCTACCCTTTGTGTCTCCAGGCTGATTATATAAATCACAATATGTAAAACAAATCTACAATTTATATGTTGTTTATTTATTCTCATCATGGTTTGCATGGATGCTCTGTTAAACAAAATAGGCTTTAAAAAGTACACATGCAAAATGTTTTCCCATTAAATTATATGATTTGTGGATTTACACACACCCTCTTCAGAGAACTCAGACGTATGCCTTAGTGAATAAACAGTAAGTGTGTATTGAAATGTATGTGGGTTCCTAACTCCAGCACAGTTTAGTGGTTCCTCCTAAAATACACTCACTTAAACTGATGATTTGAACAGGTATTATGATGAGTTACTCAAGCTTGTTTATACAAAAGTGTGCCCACAGATGGAAGTGTTTGGAATGTTATCATGACACCAGTCCTGCCCGTGCTCCTCGGCATCTTGATCATCAAAAAAAAAAAACGACGGAAGTGTTAGTCATGACACAGGCATCCTCGGCCAGATTCTCTGCTCCACCAGTACAAGAAGTTCAAAACGGAAAGAATGTCATTACAAGTCATTTTTGAGCCAGAACTGCATATAAGGCCTTATTAGAACATGGGACAGGCCCCATCATATGCAATTTTTTCTTAGAAAATACCTTATCATTAAGGATAGGTATCAAGAACCACTTCCTGACTGGTCAGGTCTGAAATCTGGAGAGTCTCCTGATCAGACGGTGCTGCTGCTGGTGTTTCTGGAGGGTTAATTCTAACACAGCTATGTTTTCAAACGGTCGATGCTGGATTGGATCAGTGGAGAGACGGAGCGGCGCTCTGCTCTTCACCATTACATGTTTGTTAATTAGAACATTTGTAGTGAAACTCCTCCCTTATTATATATACAGGAAACTCAGGACACTGTTTAGATGCTTATTTCTCCAATAAATCAATAAAATAACAGCGGAATCTTTTCACGTCTTTTCATGGGACGTCGCAGCAAATAATTTTCAATAAGAGAAAAACAGAATCAGTATCAATATCAATACAGTCCTAACCATTCAGTGCTGGGCTGGACATCGGGCATACCGGGCATTTGCCTGCTGGGCTGATGGTAAATTTGGGCCAGCGCGAAATCCCGTCAGCACCCCCCCGCCCACACCCCACTGGTATCGAGAGTGACACCTGGGTGGGCCAGTCTCAAAATGCCCAGTAAGATTTTTTGTCCCAATCCAGCCCTGAGTCCATGCCAAATGCATTTTTAAATATGTTAATAAATATAAATATTGTCTATGAGTCTCAAGAAAAAAATGGTCTGAGGTAACGGCTTGTATGGTCTTGCTCTAACCTGAAATGTCAGAAAATAGAGATCATTGTACAGCAGGGTCCCTGTCAAACACATATACAACAACAAAGATATAACATAACATCTGTTGGATGGACGTGCACCAGGTGAAGTCCAATGCAAAATGAACAAAAATGTGTAATACAGACAAGTATTTATTTGGGGAAGTATAGGGCTAATGCATTTAGATGGATTAAATATATCAGTGGACACATGAGCTATGCCTGAAACATGTTTAAGAGCTTCAGTTTAGGTGTAAATGGAGTGAAACCCATTGGGTTGTATTACAGTGAAAATGGGGCAGAATCCATGGATCAGCTTCTCAAACCATTCAGCAGACAAGGAGCTCACATTAGGCCTTTCAGGGTTCACAACAATGACCCCCATGCCCCTCAGTATCAATGCTCTCCAGAAACCAATATCCTACCAAGCCTGTAATTTTAACTATTCTTTCAGAGAATGGCTGATGTGTTTCATATTCGGCCATTTCAGTGCAGGTTTGAACCCAAAGCGCCTTCGTACAATTCTGTGTTGACGGCCCCATCAGTGACTATAAGCTAACAGATACTACTGTAAGAGAAACAGCTCCAGTTTCCGGTTCTCTAACTGCTGCCTGGCAGTAATGTGCTTTTTCCAAACAAAAGAGCTTTAACAAGAGAGATGCATTTTAGTCATGTTGCTAACAAAGTCCCCCTAAAATCCTCTACTTTACAATCAAAATTATATCACCACTAGTACATGATACTTTTTTGTGTTCAGAATTTTCTGAGAAGCGTAAAACTGTTTACTGCAGTGTCAGTGCTTTCTGTCACAGAAGTGTTTACAGTA
>JBBPCY010019631.1:0-14931 GCA_037974405.1 Brachyalestes nurse | reverse complement strand
CACACACACACAGTCAACCCCTAGTTTTACGTAGATCAGGACTCATGGATTCAGTCACATGGAACTCAGTTTTACGCCATAATAATTTCCACAGTAACGCAGAAATCGTGGATCCGCACACGGGCATCTGAATCAGGCGTTTTTCTGGCGTTTGTGGTGTCAGGTGCGCGCGGACTGAGCGCTGACCGTTTCTTTGTTCACTGGAGTAAATCACAGCGTTCACACGGGCATTCAGCCCCAACGCTCGGTCGGCTGTGCATTCGGGTGGCGCCAAAAAACAGGTGAATACACCAAACTACACATTGGGCTGAAGGCTGGAGTTAAACAGTGAACGCCAGTGTAACGCCAATCAAGCACAGATACAAAACGCAACAAAACGCCCATGGCATTCAGAGCGCATTCATTTATCCAAGATTCAGACGTCCGTGTGAACGAGGCCTAAGAGTCACACAAGCATCTTATAACACAATATAAACACACACATGCATGCACACACATACCCTCAGGTGGTCAGAAAGGTATGTACAGGCAGCTGCAGACTCCAGTAGGTAAAAGAATGCTTTGGGCACATCTCCTACACCAATCCAGTGTCTAACTATGGGTATGAGCACACACTTTACAAGCTGTGCGCACTTGCAACCTCCACTGCAGCCTGAAGCCATGTGTGCCTGCCGCTCCTTCACCATCGAATCTATCATAGCCAGGAAGTTCTGAACATCATTCCTGCCCACATACACACAGATAAACGTTACTCGCCTCCAGTGATCCAGTTTTCCAATTAGTTTTAAGGTCAGTTAAAACTAATTGGTAAAGTTTTAAGGTCGGATGAGTTATACCATTACCCATTTTCCTCCACTGGGCACACCTGATTTGATTGAATGGCATCTGGAAAAAGATAAGAACACTTATGTACAAGTACAGTTTTACGTATTTTACAACTAATCAGATCAATGTGGACATTAAGAAACATGGGACCTGCAATTTTTGCAGTTATTTTTAGATTATAAATAAAAGTTAAAAAAAGAATGTTTAGCACAGAAATATACAGTGTTTAGCTTATTAGAAACTTGTGTCTGACTGAATATTTATTATTTTCTGACCCCTGTGTAATCTCAGGAAGCTTGAGTTAAGCAGCATTTTCTTACAGGATCCTTGTTTAAGGTCATCACTGTGTTTAGTGATTCTGCCACCTATAGCTGCCTTATGTCCACATATAAATTCATCTGTGCCACAGACATGGCAGCGGTAGGGCTGTTGCTGCAAGTAGCTGGCGCACTTTGAGTGAATCTCTTTCTTCTCCTCCTTCAGCCATACTTCATATGCCGTCTCCTTCAGCAGAGACGTACAGAAACAAATCATTTGACACTTCCATACGTCTGCCACAGAGGCCAGCTTAACCTCATCTGAGAGTGAGAAAGAGGGGATGACAGAGACCAAATGAGTTAGAGAAATGGTGACAAATCATAAATGGAAATGTCCAAAAAAATCCAGGATATGATTAGGTTTTCAAGAATTTATTCAGTCTTAGTAACAACACCCCAATATAATTGCAGTACAGAATTTTGTTGAGTCTGTTTTACTGGCAATATCTGCAATAGCACATCCCACTTTAGCCACAGGTACAATTTACATGTGTAGCTACTATGTAAATTAAGAATAGGAGTAGAAAGAGTAACTATGGGTTCAATGGTGGCCAACAAATTGTAAGACATACATAACTCTCACACAACCTTCATCTCTGACCTGTGTTGCTAGTGTAATCATTACCTGCGCAGTAGCAGCTGAGCATGCTGCAGTGCTCTGCTTCTTTGCTCAGGGGCAATGAGAGGTTCCTCTGCTTTGAAGCGCATTCAAACGTGTTGGATTTGAAGAGTGATACCAGAGACATGTTCAGCTTCTGTTGAGTCACATCGGGCAGAATGTCCAGAAGCAGCTGGGTGGTGAAGGTGCTGCCAAGTATGGCGGCACACTTTACTACCATCTGCTCAGCAGGCTGCAATTCATCTAGTTGAGCTAGGGCCATGCCTGCATGGACACATAGGCCACATGTTAATAATGGACACCTAAAAAGCTCTTTCCCTCAAGGTTTTCTTTCACATTTCCTTTTTCAGTGAACAAAGAATGTTTGAAATGGCCAAAAATGTATCCATGTCAGTTCTGACCTATTGTAGAGTTGTGATCTAAATGCTTCAGCTAGCACAGAAGTTTCTCTGATAATAAAAATTAGCACCATGAGCTACCTTTCAAAGTGAGAGGGATTGGGACCTCATTAAATTTTGCTGACTTTACCACGAAGCACACAAACGACTGGTCAGTAGGTGATTCATCCAGTGTTAGGATCTTCCTCGTTTTAACAACAGTACATCTTGGCTGACCTACAGTGAACAAATTTTAGTGAAAACCGTAATTATTCAACTATATGAGACAGCATTCAGACAAGCTTTCAAATGCTGCCATTTTTTCATGTGCTCCTCTGCAAAGACAGAAACAGTGATGGAACAGGCGGAAAAGGTGTGGGGACAGGACAGTGTCATACTTGACTCTGAGTGAATCTTGTAATCCCGGTCCTCCCTCCCCTGCCACACTTGTCTGGAGCGACACCCTACAAGACATGGCTCTGTGAACAGGATGCTCATATCTTCATGCTGTTCCTCCTCAACTGCCTCAATCATTATCATACCACTCCGGTAGAGGTTCTTGAGTAGCTCTTTACAGTAATATGGTACTCCATGACTCCTCTCCACTAGGAACCTGCACAAACCTGCATTTCACATTACTGAAATAGAAATACAGTAACCCCCCCCCCAGTTTTATGCGGATCATGAGTTGCGAATCAGTCATTTTTAACTGATAATTGTACGTGGAAATCTCCACAATAACGTGGAAACTGCAAACATTCTCGCATTTTATAAATTTTTCCTGGCAATGTTTTTTTTTACTCTTTTTAGTTCTAAATTATTAAGAAAATATCTAATTATAATATACATATATAAATATAATTTACTCATTTTGTAACATATATATTAACGTAAATTCAGCTACATTTCCATATAAATATATAACTGCACAAATGCTTTTGTACTATCCAGAGAACCCAAAGAAAGTGTGCCTTGAGATGGTTAAATACCCTGCACTCAGAGGCGGGAGGTTTGAAAGTAGCCAATCCGAGAACATTATTTATTTCTCCTTGCTGCTGATTGGCTGCTGCCGTTTGATGCACCTGTGGCAGCAGGGTGGACTGGGACAAAAAATCAGGCGTGGTTGGGGTGGGGGGTTTTGTTGAGGTTTGCGCAGAGGTCTGTGTCTCCCGTGGTCCCGGAGGGGGAGCTGGTATGCGCCTCCTGCCTGAGAAATACAGGCTGATGGCCGTGCTCCAGACGGTATAGATTGCTAGTTCGCTCCTGCAGTGGTTGTTTTTCGTTTTGTACTTTTATACTGTAAATAAAATTACAAGAGGCTGTTGAGCTCAGTCACTGTCCAGTGTCTGCTTTAAGCGGTCGGGTCACTACATTACAAGTCCTCCTCAAGCGCGTGAAAAAGACGCACCCCCGATGAACAGTAAATTATTGAACTGTAAAATTTATTGGTGAGTACCCGTATTTTACTGTATTTTTATCACTAAAAATATATTAAATTATTACTGTATTCACCCTGCTTATACCAAAGAAAACATGCTTGCATTAAGTAATTTTGGGAGACGGCAGTTCAGCGTACACTGTCCAGCGCCTATACGAGTTTACCTTTACATTTTAAGGGCAATGTAAGGTAGGTTAAAGCTTAGTTTAAAAGGAAATTAAAATGTTTCGATTCAGTCAATTATTCTTAGAACCAAACTAATAATTGTTGGCCAAAACTCCAGCAAATTTGTGGAAACTGCAGATATCCTCCAATTTTTTTTTGCTTTTTTCATAGCAATACATAATTCGTCATGCATTTTAGTGCTAAATTATTAAGAAACATTGGGATGGTTAAATATTCAGAATTTCCCCCGCGGAGCTTTGGTGAGTATTTCTCTTGTTTTTCGTTTTGTTCTTCTTAAAGCCCAGTATTTTTATTACTGTAAATAAAATTGAAAGAGGCAGTTGAGCTGTCTGCTTTAACCGGCAGGTCACTACAATACGATTCCTACTGAAGTGCCTGAATAAGATGCGCCGCCCGATGTAAAAATTATTGGTGATTACCCGTATATTTTACTGTATTTTCATTACTAAAAATTACGTTCAATTATTACTGTATTTACCCTGCTTATACCAACGAAAACAACAGTGCATACCAAAGAAAACGCCCATGCATGAATCACAGTACAGTCTATACAGGGGTAACATTGGTATTTACATTTTAGCACTGCAGGAGTTCAGTGTAAACTGTACAGTACGTATACGGGTTTACCTTTACATTTTTGCTACGGGTAAAGTATTTAAAATAAAATTAAAGTTGTTTTTTGGGTATTTTTGGAATATTTAGGGTATGCACTATAAAAATAGGCATTTTTAGGCATTTTATTTACCACAACATAACAAGGTTTTTCACTATACACGGGTGCTCTTGGAAAGTAACCCCAGCATAAAGCGGGGGGTTACTGCATTTACTTTTCAAAAGACTCCACCTTTACCTCCCTTCACCTGTATAATCTGACTTCAGAATTTTCCCATCTCAGATTCTATCAAATCAAAAACTATAAATACAGTTTTTTCCAACATTTTATATGACGCAGAAAAGAACAACTAAACAAAAAATAGATCTTCAGTGTTCTTGAAGCACAGACAATATCCATAATCTGATCAGAGAAGTGTGCTGTAACATAATTTATCATGACAATGGTAAATATTGTTAACTGACTGGCAATAGGAAAGACATTTAATTTGATGTAAAATGGATTTATGATGCACTTCATACACAGGTTTCTATAGGAGTAGTAAACTAGCTACCTGTTTTAGTTACATCTTGACCATGAGTATTTCTGGCTTTGATAATGTGTTTAATGTTATTTGTATATCATTGTAAAGCCCAGTAGATTTCGCTCTTACATTATTTCAAATGATCTTTCTGTTTTTCCGATTCTGATTCTTCCTAATTTTACCATTCCTTTTTGCCCTCTCTCAGTACCTACAGTTTGACTTCACTGGGGATGCGGACCACACCGAGGATCTGGCAGGCGAGCTGGGTGATGATGGATGGGTCCAGGACAGGTAATTTGAGGTATATGGTGCAGGGCAAGTGGATGATGCGCACCAGCTCAGGGAAAAGTCCATTGACACTGGCTTGAGGCAGCAATGCCATGAATATCAGCAGAGAGGCCTGCTCACACACCTCCAGCAAAAACCTTAATGATGCCTGATCCGCAAAATGAGCCTGGTCCATCACATAAACACATGGCGTCTCCTCTGCCAGCTGACAATGAGACACAAGAACACACATTCACAGTCTAACTACAGATAAAGAAGACAAGTTTGATGAGTTTTTTTATTCCTTCAAAAGCAAGGTCCTGAACATGTCCCATGCTCCCGTAACTTACTGTTATAACAAATAATTCAAACCCAAATCTAAAATTACTACACAAAATCCAAAAGTGCTCTAACCTATCCAAGTTACAAAAAGAACTTCAAAATAAGGCTTAACAGGAATTCAAATTAGAATTTGTCCCAAAGGAGAACATGGGTATCTGCACATGTTTGATATGCAAATTCAATTACTTTTATTTATTTATTTTTCCTTTGTTTTACCAGAGTAGTCACACTGAGACAGTAGTCTCTTTTGCAAGTGAGCCCTGCCAAAGAAAAGGGCAGCACTTAACTAGCAGTATACACTATAAACAACAAAAACACACAACATAAAAACACCGGCAACATATAAGGTAACAGAATAACACAATGAACAATAAATACCATGGAAGACATATCTACAATACAGATATAAAATACAAAAGACAACCACAAAAATAGACTTAGGTTATAAAAATAACCTAAAAACACTCACATTTTTTAATAATAGTAATTTAAAATATCAGCGACATGTAGCTGAAAATCAGAAAGTGGAATGAACATGTTTTAACTGTTTCTGAAGTTCATTCCAAGAAGGGGCATTTTGCCAAATTTGGTTCTAACAGTAGGCATGTTAAAAAAGATGGCACTGTTTGACCTAAGATTGTATCTATTGTTTGTAGACAATAAAAAACAGATAAGTATGATGGTAACAAACCAACAACTGCTTTGTAAGTGAAAATTGACCAATGAAGCTGCCTGCGTGCCACCAGTGGGTGCCAACCAGATAAACTGCAATGCTAAAATGGTGTGTACAGTATTTAGCACCAGTTATGAAATGCAGTGCAGAGTGATTAACAGAGTCCAGAGAACGTCTTTTTCAACCAGCCATGGTACTTCTTACCCACCAACCATCTCTCATTGAATGTGCATTTACCCGTTTACCCATTCTACACTCTGAGGTTTTCAGGGAAACCAGTCTCTCTGGTATGCACCAGCTACGCACATGCAACACTATTCTCTTTCTATGGCTCTTTCTATGCCCCCTGTGCTATGGACAGTGACCTGAGCTGGTAAAAAATGTTAAAAAAGGGAAAGAAATAGGCTAACCGGGAAGAGATCACATTGCTTAATTTTGCCCTAGGATTAATTTAATGCCGCCCCTTTTAAAATTCAAGACTTTTCAATACTTTTCAAGGATCCGCGGGGACCCTGCACTAAGCTGACCTTGCAAAACAACTCCAGAAAGTACTTCCTCATCTCCGTCTTCTTAGTTTCACTGTCCATGAGTCTCACTTTGTCTGAGATGGGAAACTACAAACAAAATATAAAAATTCAAAACAGTATGTAAAGAAATTGTAATGCTCACTAATTACATTGCAAGACAAAACAGGGTGAGATCCAAAAATAGCCCTTAAAGTATCTGAATCTGGGGTTTTCTAGCCAATTAACCTCTAGTTCTGAGGTGCACCAACCTTGACCAGAAGGATGTCATTAAGAAAGCAGACATTTTCTCTAAGTTCAGGATCAAGAATCTTTGAAAGGATGACTCTTTCTCGCCCTGCAAATCCTTTGCAGTCCTGAATTGAGAGCAGCAGAGCCAGCAAAGTCTGAAGCATGTAATTTGGTCGTTTGATGTCTGCCTTTGTGAGTTCCAGGGACATTACTCTGAAATAGAAAGAATTACTTTTAGACACAGATTATCTGCTATCCAAACCTTTTAACAATAAACATCAGGTTAATCCGTTTGTCAAGGACTATAATAATTTTAAAGAACAATCACAAACCTGACTTTCTCCTCTGAGGCTCTGTAAACTATTTCTGTAAGCAGATGGCTTTTTCCATATCCTGTGGCTCCTTCATAAATGACCACATTACTGCAGGTCTTGGTACCAGAACCCCTTGCATCTAGGAAATCCTTCAAACTGGTGGAATAAACTTTCAACTCCTTCTGACGTCCTGACAGCCGAAAGATGGCATGTACATTAAAATCAAACGTCAAGAATTAAAATCTTGAATTGATTGCTATTTCCAAAAGAAATTGTGATGTTAAAAATACTTTACTTACCCAAGAGCGGATGGTCTTTATCCCGCTTAAATGATATAGGTGCGTTACCGACACATCTGTAACACAGTTATTAGACATGCTGTCAAATAATCCTCTTGATGAGACAGGGTATCTAGAATCAAATGAACTACAGGAAATTCAGTTGGAATCTGATTACTTGATTTTAACACAGTTTTGTAACTGCCCCAGCCTGGGAAGATATTCTTCTAATAACATTAATTTACTATATAACTCTACATATATAGTTCTAAAAAGCTCCTGGTTCACATACTGTGATCAATGTCAACATGAAGGTATACTCTGGGGTATATTTTGAATGGGTTAAAGAGACATTTGCCAAAGCTACTGAACGTTTTTCAGGCAACATGTTGGGTAATTATATTGAGTCATGCTTCGGGGTCCCAATTAAGTAAACTCTTTATCAGGTTAAATGAACAATCTAACATGCTCACGTCTGATGTCTGTTTGCCATGAACTGATATACGGGAGGTGGGCGATGTATGCCCTTCAGTTCTTTCCTGGGCAGCTCAACAAAGTAGAAAGAAGGCAGTCTGGAGTAGTAACGGGTCTCATCATCGCATGATACTACACCTGGGTAATACATCATCAAACGGGCTGCCAGGTTCACTTTCTGGCCGATTACTGGCAGGGACAAAAGAGACACATGGACAGAGGTTAAATTCTGAGGCCACAGAGCATTAGGATGTAAGAAAAGCGAAGCACTTTACCTGTGTATTCATGCCTCAGCGGATGACCGACCACACCACAAAAGACCGTGCCTGTGGTCACCCCTACTGAGACAGTCCTAATGCAGGGCACATAAACATCTTACAACCCTGATAACAACACTACACTCAAAAATACTCAATTAGAAAAGGACAAATAAAGGCTACTTATTTCAACTGTCATAACAAAACCTTCTATTTCGGAAACAGTATCTTTATTGGAGAAACAAACAAGAAATTGTTGTATGTTAGTGCACAAAATTGTACACTGTTATTCCACAAAATCCTACACTTTTTCTATTGATGAAATATTAACATACTTTTTATTCTGAAAACAAAATTATGAAATTTGGTTATAAAGAATCAAGAAGTGTATGAAATGAATCATGAAGAGGTCGTGATTCTGTTGTAAGCTCCATGCAGTGCCTTACGTGAGAATCTTGATTTCATGGAGACAGGCCTCCTGTATACTATGAGCAGCTTGCAGTGCGTGTGCACTCTCATCTGCTCTCTTATTTCCAGGCAGGCCAAACAGACACAGGAATGTACAGCCCTGAAAATACACAACAGAACCCTGTGAAATGTACACTGGAAGAATTCAGAAAGGAGGCCATGGCATATATCTGTAGCTGTGAATAAAACCTGATTACAAATTTAGTTCCAAAAGTGCAGGAAAACAGTATTATTTAAACATAAACAGGAATATTTATCATGCTTACATCAAGTCAAGAGGGTTTTGTGTCATTTCAGTTATGTACGCAGTACACAATGAAACAAAACAATGTTCTTCCAGGACCACGGTGCAACAGAAACAAAAACAAGAAACAGAAACAACACTACAAGACTACACAAGTGCAGGCAAGACAGAAATACACAAAGTGCAAGAAAAACTGAAGAGCAACAGCACAATATTAAAGGACAAGACAACAAGTCATAGTACAAATCAGTACTAGTCTGAATGAATACAGTATGATGACAGAGAATTCGTAGCATGATGGAGGCCTGTATGCTGCAGAACCTTCTGCTAGACAGAAGAAGGGAGAGGTGAGTGTGGAATGGGGTGCGTGAGGTCATACACAATGCCGATGCAGCACGTGTTGAAAAATATCTGCGACACAGGGAGAGAGACCCCAATGAGGTGTTCAGCTGTCCTGACCTTTGTGATCCAAAACAGGCAATTCCTGTTGCAAGCCTTTATGCAGCTACACGTCCATTAAAGCTATGTTTAAAAAAAATACTATAACAATTATCCTCAAAAAACATTTTTTTTGCAAAAATGTGTTTTGGGCAAAGGTTTGCAGATCTATACATGAACCATTTTCATAGGCATATAATAACAGTGGTCAGAAAATAGAAAGTACAACATCTCTGTATTAGTAGAACAGGGGATCCTTGACTTACGACACAGATCCGCTCCTTCGACAGTGATGTAACCCGAATTTTGGTGTTAGTTGAAACACACCCTAGCCTAAGTCACTTACCTATCCTAACACGGTTGTAATATAATAAAAAAACACAACTAAGCCACAGGAAAGAGAAAACTCCCTCACTCTCACACAGTGTTACTGCGTATTAGTATTAGTCCGTAAGTACAAGGCTAGCAGTGTAAGCCGAGTGGGAGTGAGTGCTGAAAATTTAAAACTTCGTATGTTGAGACTGTTGTAACACGAGGACACCTACGAGTTTCGTAAGACAAATTTGTCTTGATCTATGCCCTGTGTTCATTTTTCTAACGCATCTTTTAAAAGGAAGGGGAGAAAAATTCTAAGAATGTGTCTAAGAATGCACATGATACCAGAATCGTATCAGTATCCACAGATCCTTCCTCTAAAAAAAGATTTGACTAATGTCTTAACCCGATATTTGTATCGTAGTTATTGTGTTCCGTAAGAGCAGGGATGGGGGATGCTGGGCATATGCAGTAAAATGTCTTGTATAAATGTTACTGTTCTTAAGCTCTCCTAAACAGCTATGAATATAATTTTTGACCAAATAAAAGAAATATAAATGTTCATGTGGACACATTAATCCGTCCTCTCCTGAATCATTTTGCTGTTTACTGCCCATATTTTCTAAAAAGTCTAAGCCCCATGGGCTTTAGTGTTAAACTCCAACTCAAGTGCGTGACTCTAGTATGCCTGACATATGACATCAGTACAAGAACCAGATATCCAGATTTCTTCTGTGATGAGACTTCTTTAAAAGCTCAGTATAAAGGCATTAGTCAGTGAAACCTAAAAAACTTGCCTTATCAAACATGAAGACCTTGTTGAGTTGTCCTTGGTGGCAGAGCATCTGCTCGTTGATATATATGGCAGCTTTGTGAATCGCAACACACTGCTCCTTGTCACACTTAACATCTTCAAGCTGCAGATTCACAAACACAACTGTTGCAGGACGCATTTCTGACAAGTATTTCAGTGGCTGGTTGTCATCAATCTAATAAAGCAAACAGCAATATTATATTGTGGTAATGGAATGTCTAGACTTATAATATATCAACTATGATAGATAAGTGGTTCGAGTTGTACTTGCCTTTTGCAAAACCACTTTCATGATATATTTTCGCATAAAGGTCTCTCTTTCATCATTAGGCTTTAATCTGGATGCTTTTCTTAAACAACCTAAGAAATAAGTTTACATATAAGGAACATATCATCAAAGAAATAGAACACACTCCACAATCTCTATGAATAGGAGTGAAATGTGAATTACTCCTTTGAAGGTTTTCATGTTCCAGATTTTCGCCCATCTCCTTAAGATAGTTTTCCAAAGAGAAAGAAGGTGCTCTCTTGTTGAACTGTACCTGTATGAACATCAAAAAACATTAGTGATAGGAAATGGAAAAAGTTAATAAACTGTTGAGTGTAAAAGGACAACCTTAACAGCTTGTTCATTCTCAATGCGGTCAATTTCAATAATCTGTCTTTCACAGTAGTCCCATGCACTGGAGGAGAGAATAATCATGCCAGCCTCTGCCAGACCTTCAGCCAGGCGAACCTCGTCCACAGCTCGACCAATGACAACGCAGTACTGCTTGGTCTCATCTCCCACAATAACTTTGGAGAATTTTCCTGCTGAAATGCCTATGATACATTAAAAAAATGTAGATGCTCAGCATGTAATTTGCATTTTTCACGTCAACAGAAAACAAGGTGTAACAAGACTTCAAGGTATTATATGCATTTCTGCACCATGACATGACACATTTAACAAGTTACTTGAAATAAACTACAGTTAATCTTGGCAAAGTCCCACTGCAGGAACAATATTGGGTGAAAGCATGACAAAAAAACACACAAAAAAAACAAGCCATTTTCTTAGAAACCAAAAATATAAATACACATGAGCTGCATCTCAAACTAATTCACATTAAATAGTATGCAACAAAATAGTAAACCACCTTGAAAAGTGCATTCTATGCTGTAGTAAGAATGGAAGTGTGGGTTAAGACAGCAGACACAACATCTAATTACAGTTTTTATTTATTACATAAAAACTACAGACATTATACTGTATATTCTACATAAAAATAATATTAATATGTTTATCAAGAAAAGCATGGCCCTCTGTGTTGAACTAAACTAGCACCTATCTTGACACGTAGCTGGCAGCCAACTTCTGTTTCCCGGACACCACAGTGGTCCTGAATGTTAAGACTACATCTGATGACCCAAGATATGGCCTCACTCAGCTGCATCCTCTCCACTGTCCACAGAGCTAAAATGGCATCTCCTGAACACAAAATGCAACATAAGGGCACTGCCTTTTGTACAACTCTGTTTTCAGGAGGTTTCAAATATAGACCAGTACCTGCATAATTTAGAATGTCACCCCCATCTGCAAGGATATCTGTAACACAATAGAGCAGAAAGATAGCTTTGTCTGTTCAGCTCACAACATTATCAAGAAACCGGTACAATTAGTGCTGAGGGATATATCATCCATACCAGTACACCACTTTATTGACATTACCTTGTTTTTCAGTTGCATTGATGTTCAGTAACATATTTTGTAAATAATGAGAATTATCTCTTAGAGTGGCCATGGCTGACAATACTGTCATATACATGACCCTGAAGTTAAACATTTAAAGCTTATCGGTTATATTTAAGACATACAGCTCAGGACAAAAAAAGAGACTGCAATTTAACTTTAAATCAGCATCTCTGAGTATGACAACCATTCTATGCCGGTGTCTCTTAAATTTCTACACAAGCACCTTATTCTGCTTCATGAGGTACTGATTAGATGATCGCCTGAATCAAATCTTTTTTAATGAGCAAAAGTATAAAAACACTGCTGTAATCAACACTCTCCTCTTGCGGATGGAAAAACACTACAGGAAGTATGTCAAAAGTAATTATTGTCATTTTGTTTAAGAGTGAACAGGAGATTTATTTTCTTTGAATTATTCAATTGATATACTGTAAATTTCCTTTACAATTATGCTTTAAAGAACAATATTTTTTATATGAACAATTTTTTTCTATAACTTTTTAATGCACTTAACCCATGGTATAAAACAGTCAGCAGTAATATATCTCATGTGCTGAAAATCTGGTTTCTATTTGGTTAATGTTTACAGTATTGTGTGTAATGTTCCCGTGTTTCAGAGAAGCAGATCAGAACAAAACAGTTCACATCTAGTTATATCAGGTTCGTAAAACAATTTCAGAGCTGAAGGACTCAGGAAGCATGGTTTCATTAACTTCATTAAAATTTGATACTGTGACATATTTAGAAAATGTCATACTGCACTTTACCAAATTAATCTGCACTTGAAGCAATCTGAAGCAATGTAAGAGAGCACAGATATGACTTACAGCTGACTATTTCTCTAATGTAGCTGTTGAGTGTTTGAGTCAACTCCTCTGCTCCATAATCTTTCTTATTGCTGAGACTGAACTTCTCGGTTAAAGCAGTGAATCCTAAAAATTATTAAAAAAAAAAAAACAAACAAAATGCAAAATGTGATTTTCTTATATGTGCACATGCATACAAACTAATTTACATTCATAACGCAAATGTATCTAATGAGTCCTGTTCTTTACTTTATGTAATGGGGGATACATTTTTATAAACAATATCACTACACTGTTTTACATAACCCAAATTCAATTCATCCATATATGATAACTCTGTGGCTACAGGTTGTTAAACAATGATTACAGCTACATAATAAAATAACAGACTATATGGACAAAAGTATTGGGACTCCTAACAAGTACACCAACAGGGGCTTTAACATTAATGAAATATTTAATGGATACATAGACTTTAAAAAGGCGTTGGTCCCCACTTTGCAGCTATACCACCTTACTCTCTTCTTGGAAGCTTTACCACATGATTTTGGATTGTTTCTGAGGGAATTTGTGCCCATTCGTTCTGTAGGCGGTCAGGCTCGCAATCTCCGCTCAAGTTTATCCCAAGGGTGTTGGATGGGGTTGAAGTTAGGGCTCTGCGCGGGCCAGTCAAGTTCTTCCACACTGAACTCATCCAGCCACGTCTTTATGGACCTTCCTTTGTGTACTGGGACACAGTCCTGCTGGAATAGAAAAGGGTCTTCCCCAAACTGTGTCCACAAAGCTGGAAGAATGGTGTTCTCAAAAATGTCTTGGCATGCTGAAGCATTCAGATTGCCCGTCATTGTAAGCAGGAGGCATAGCATAACCCCTAAAAAAACAGGTGTCCCAATACTTTTGTCCATATAAGTTAGTGTATTTACACATTTAACTCTTGTCTAATAGAATCTGCTTTCCTGCATTCTTGCCAACTTAGTTACTCGTTTACCGGTCTTCACACCACATGACCACCATTTGACAAGTAACAAAGAAGATTGCCTTTCACTCAAATTCAAAGGTGTGTCTAAATGCTTGTCCATTTGAGGTCTCCAGCAATACAAACCCGATATATCAGCAAATAACAGAACGCCAGTGATCTGCTGCGTGTGGGGAATGTCCTCCGACTCACAGCTGTAAACTACAATATCTGGGACGTGGGCGACAATACTACTGATTTTATTTGAACATTCGGATCCCTCGTTTTCTTTATCCATGTTAACGCCTGTTTCGTGTTCATTAGCGAAGTTACTTGTTTTTAAATGAGCAGTTATTTGAGCATATTATCACCAGCTAACTAGTTATCCCCGTTAGCATCTCAAATTCAACGGTCGTTTCTCGCGCCGATCGAGAGCATGCGCAGTTTAAACCCCGAATATACTGGAAAAGAACTGTAGTGTCGCTTTTTCACACGTCAACACAGACCAGCACACAGGGTAAAATTCTCTCTGCATTTAACCCTTTCACCAAATGAAGCAGCGGGCAGCCAGCGACAATATCTGTAGTCCTTGGCGTCATTATACTAAATATACTGGTGACCAGCATGTGGATCCTTTTAACTACCAAATCAGTCAAAACGAGGTTTTATTTAACTATTAAGACTAAGGCAACATATACACATAATATATATATATATAAATATACATAAATACACACACACACACACACACATTATATAGGAGGGAACTCGTGTGTGTGCGCATATATATATATATATATATATATATACAAAAAAACTTAATAACTATCACTTTTTTATTGGTGTGAAACAAAATGCTCATAAAAATAAGGTTGCTCTCCTAATTTCAGCTCCTCAA
>JBBPCY010019620.1:0-14932 GCA_037974405.1 Brachyalestes nurse | reverse complement strand
TTGTCAGCAGTTCTTAAAAACTAAGGCAAAGCTGTTCAGTTCAATACTTGCACCTATAAAAGATAAAACCTGAGAAATTGGTCTCTTATTATTTCCGGAGCTGTATATCCACATGCTGAGAATCTGATATGTAAATCCAATACACACGGACAGTGCAAAAGCCAAAAAGACAAAATAATCAGCCAAAAGGAAGAAATGTTGCTTTATAACATGATGTTAAATGTTGTTAGTAAAACACACAAAAAATAAGACTTATATGTAGTATATAAGTTATATGTAGTATAAATAATGTCTGTTTTCTCACTGGGAGAGTGGTGGGCGTAGGTCAAAATCTTTAACGGTCAGCTTTCAGCATTTCTGACCAATTTTCCATTTCTAACCTAACTCTAATTTTAACATCAGTAACCGGAAAGAAGTGTTAAGATGTTTTCCCAGTTTCTCTCTTTACCTCTATGTACAGGATAATTCTGTGTTAAACTGTCCACTGCATGGTACCAAAACACATTGAATCAATTTTTACCATCGCAAATTTCTTTATATTCTGTTAGAACAAGCTTTAAAATCTGTGTTTGTTATGACCACTGTCAGTTCTTTCAGGAATGGTTCTCCAGGCTTCTTGAAGGACATTCCAAAGCTCTTCTCTGGACGTCGGTTGCCTTTTGTTCTGTTCTCCGCCCAGATGATCTGCACTGCTTCAGTAATGTTGAGATCTGGGCTTTGGGCCGATCCATAACTGACAGTGTTCCGTTGAAGGATGGGCTTAGGTCAAAATCAAGGGTCAGCTTTAAGCATTTATGACCAGGTAGAACACTTACTTAAAAATGGTTGGTCCTGATTTCACATGTTTAGGATATTTCTGTGTTAAACTGTCCACTGCATGCGAACAAAACACCATGAATCTATTTTCACTCAGACCATCGTAAACTGTTTCTATTTTCAGTCTGAACAAGGAACGCTGAATGAGGGTCTATTCCCAGAAGAACTATTCATAGACCACAGTCAATTTAACATCACATTCACTGTTTGTCCATAAGAGTGGTTCAGAGAGGGGGAGAGAGAAAGAAAGATAAGAAAAAGACAGAATGAAGATGGAAAGAAAATATAAAAAAAAAGAGAGAAAAGAGGGATTGAGGGGAAAAGAGAGATGTGAGGGGTGGGTGAGAGAGTGAGAAACAGAGAGGCAGAGAGAGAGAGAGAGAGAGAGAGAGAGAGAGAGAGAGAGAGAGGGAAAGAGCAAGAGAGAGGAGAGAGAGAAAGAGAGGGAAAGAGCAAGAGACAGAGAGAGGGTGAGAGGGAAAGAGGGAAAGAGCGAGAGAGAGAGAGAGAGCGAGAGAGAGCGAGAGAGAGAGAGCAAGAGAGAGAGAGCGAGAGAGAGAGTGAGAGAGAGAGAGCGAGAGAGAGAGAGAGAGGGTCAGAGAGCAACAGAAAAGAGAAGTACGAGAGAGATTTGAAGAGAAGTGGGAACACTGGTTAGAGAAAAGGCGACACTGACCACAACACTTCACACATCAGATTAAATGGTGTAAAATTAGCTTCTTAAAAGTGTGGACGATAGTCTTAAACCTTTTATGTAATGTGTATGTATGTAAATGTGAGAGTTTATTAGAGATCTCTTACCTTTCGTGTCCTATATTAGCAGGAGCAAAGCGAACGACTGTCTCAAAAATGTTGTAGCGTATGTAGATGTTCGGATCATTCACCAGTGGAAACTCCAAATTGCAGGCCCCAGGAATCGGGTCTAATACAGCACAGAACCACAAACAGCAAGGATAAGTAATTCTCATACCAGCTTTCAACATTATCACCCCAATGAAACCCTACTATCAGAAAGGCTTCTTCTACTAATACTGATTTCTTTCACTAAAACAGACATTATTTTGTGAAACAAAGCAAAGAGGTTTACTTCTCCTGTAAATTTATGAGAAGCACTGTGTCACCCTCGCTTCCTCTATGATCTGGCACACTGTGGTGAAGCTGACATGTTTTTAAATACAGGACCACAAAAATTATCTATCTAGGTCTATGTGGTTAGACATTTTAGCAGAAAGTTCAAACTCTTAACCTGATTTATGGTACCATATAACAGCATTCAGGTTACAGTGACATGTATAAATAAATAATCAGGAATAATCATGAAGGATGTGCTCATATACCAGTGCTTGTGTAGGGCAGTAGAACACCAGTGCCCACAACAGGATCGCCATCAGGATCCAGCAGGTAGCAGGAGAGAGTGGACTGAGCCGGCGTGAGCAGAAACAGCAATCCAGCATCAACCGCCGTGAGTGAAGAACCATACACTGGAACCTGCAACACACACACACACACACACACGTTCCTTTTCCAACACTGTATAATGTACAATGCATCTACTTCAGAGTGCACAAACAGTTAAAATACAGGCTTCAAGATCACCATTACTACTGTTCTTAATAACATGGTCTGTATTTAAATCAGATAATAATAATAATTATTATTATAATTATTATTATTATAATAATGATAATAATAATAATAATAATAATAATAATAATAATAATAATGTTATGCTGTGTCAGGAACTACATCAGCAGGTTCATTCAAGACTACTTCGACCCAGCAGTTTGAGGTCTGTGTGTTAATTCAGTCATATAGTTTGTGTATTGACGCAGATTTTGGGGGTTCCCAGCCATTCCTTACTTGTTAGCAAGATTAACCTCTTAATTCTGGCGCAACACTAAAGATGGAAACTAACCAGCATAAAAGTAAAGAATGAGAATAACGGCAAATTCTACTTTCTTTACCGCCAATTTATTGGCCTTTATTTTTAAGCTCACGTTGCACTGGCTAACCAAACACATTAAATATTCCAGCACCTGCTATCAGACAACCTGCTATGCATTTAAACAGGCTGTTTCACGCAATGAGTCATCTAGTATTACACAACAACATTTTGGTAAAGAAGCAGCAGCCGCATTCAAACACGGCACGAGAGCTACCACCTGGCTCAAAGAAGTAATGCCGTAAAAATCACACATTCAAAGTAATAAATTGATTGATCTACTGCTGATCACGTATTTGGATTTCGGTCCATTTTTTCTGTCAAAAAAACCTGGTCAATTCTAGTTTGAAAAGGAAGAAACTTCCAAAGATGTCTTGGCTGAGCAGCTCTAAAGGGAAAACTGTGTACATTTGCTCATTCAATGTTTGCCGCTCTGCACTTTTAGAAAATCATATTAATAAATTATAAATTATATTGTGCCTGCTGGACCTCCATATCTGAGGCAGTGACGCACAGAACCGAGATATGAGATCAAAGAAGTGATAACTGGGCTTTACAAGACTTTGGTCTGCATGCAATACCACTATACAGGTTTAAACACATTTCTCTCCGATTGCTGATCAACAATATGAGCCTCACTGACTGCGCGGAGCTCATATTTCTGAGGGCTCTGTGTATGGCGGAGAAAAAGAATGTGTTGTAGCCCAGCCTTGTGATTAAGCCATCACATGATCCTACAGGCCCAGAGCAAAACCGCGCAGGTCCATTCTCAGCACACTGCTGCAAGTGAGTAAACCGAGTTTGAGTTTGAAATGTCCCCATTTCGTGCGTGCCTGCCGATCTTAACTCATGTAGGTTTTTGGCACACTCGCACCGCAACATAGCCCATGACTAATAAAGTGAGACGACGAGTGTATTCGTGCCTGCGTGCGGGTCTAAGCACAGAAACAGGCGATGAAATGGGTTCGTGTTTGATCATTCTTGTGGTCATCATGTGGTACAGTAAAAGTAAGAGGGCAGATCACAAAGTTTTACTTAGCAGTCTAAACCAAATTAAACTATAGAATCTTCTTAACAGTTCCATGGGTCTGTTAATTTAGTCTGTACTGGACAAACATTAGTGTTGTGTGTGTATGTGTTGTGCATGTGAACCACGAGTGTCCCTGTGTGTGTGTGTGTGTGTGTGTGTATATATGTGCTGGGTCCTTACACTCTGATATGAGAGAGTAGCATTGCGGTGTTGTGTGTGAAACTGCAGTGTGATGAAAGCCACTTCAGCAGGGATTCGGGACACGACCGCCAGCACGCTCCCGTTCACAGGTACACTCACGTTCTGGAACGCTCCCAGAGAGAACTCCACTTGGTCTGAAACAAACACACAAACATACTCAGAACTGGTTTCATCCTTATCAGTAACATCTCAGCAATCAGATTTTTTTAAAACACAAACAAAACTAACCCTAATGCAGCATATTTTATGAAGTCTAATATTGCAATACAAATATTGAAAACTTCTACAAACTAATACAAACACTGATCAGATTTTTGTTTATTTTTTACTTTACTTAAGATGAACATCTTGAGCCCACAGGAAAAAAACACCTAACCAACATCACCCACTGTGTAACACCTTTAGACTCTTTATACAAAGGTCATTATATGGGTCTTGTATGAGGATTATAACTGGATAGATGTCGTTCACATGAAAATGTAGGTGTAAAAATAACCAAGATACAGATTTAAATCTGATTGTTCAAACAACTTCAAAAGATGGCGCAGGATACATTTTTGTTATAGAGGTGTAAACACAGTGTGAAAAACCAAAACCCCTCCCAGTGCCCTGGTGGTGCCTCCCCGTACTCCAGTAACACAGAGGCCCTGCCTTTCTTCAGTCCACTGTTCCCAGCTTTGGTCATAATTAACATGAAGCATTAGTTTGGTTACCTTCAATTCACCTTTATATTTAATTTCCACCATCATAACAGTCGTCTTCTTGTTAACACTGGTTACTGAGGTAAAAAAAAAAATATATTCTTTTGAATAAAACCAAAGAGATGTGAAATCGTCTGTTGTCTATAAGACAAGTTGGATATTATGCATCACACAGTAACGGGACTTCACACATCACATAGTAATGGGATGCTGATAATCATCAATACTGACATGCAGTTTCTAACATTAACAGATGTAGGTAAAAGATAACCAAGAAACCATAATTCTCACGATTCTTGTCTCCAAAAATCAATCAAAATCATACATTGTCTTTTTTCTGTAATTAATTAAAACTTCTATCAACTTGCTGTTGCAACTACCCTTCTTTTTACATAGAAATGAATTGTAAAATTGCAAACAAAACAGACAGCACTTCCCACCCAAAGTAAAGCGCGAGGGCACTGTGAGGGCAGTTTGCTGATGGGAACAATGACCAGGAGACGTTCCACTCCTAGACTAAGAATGTGCTGGCTTTGAGAAAACAGAGGATTCCTGACCTATATTACTGGGTAAATGAGATTAGGTCTAGATTTTACTCCACTCTCTCACTGATAGCTGCCCATTGACTACACAGCACTCCTCTCTCATAAACACACACTGAGCCCTGTGCGCCTTCAATATGAAGCAAAGCGTTTCACAAAAAAGAATGCAGAATCCAAAGCACCTCTCAGTTCTTTTTCCCCCACTGAAAAGTTATTAAGTGCAGTTGTAGGGGAAAGTTCTTTTTTTATATTATACATTAACAGTCACACCAGAAGGAGCTCTCTAGCCTGTGATCCCATATGAAGCTCATCTCACAGAGAAAAACATCAGAGGTAAATACAGTAAACCCCCACTTTAACGCGGCTCAGCAGTCGCTGTTTCAGTCCAACGCGGGTTTTTTCTGAGAATCGAACGAATAATTGTTCGCAGGCCCGGACATCACAGCTTTTTTTGTGGCAATATATACAATAATTTCTATTAAAAAAAAAAAAAAACTATAAATGCCTGTGCATGAATTACAGTACAGTCTATAGAGGGGTTAACATCTGTACTTACATTCTAGCCCAGCAGGAGTTCAGTGTAAACTGTACAGTATGAAAACTGTTTACCTTTACATTTTCTTTCAGGGTAATGAGTTTAAAATAATTAAATTGTCTTGTGAGCATATTTATGGCTTACACTATAAAAATAGGGATTTTTTTTAAACCACAACACAACACCGCGGTTTTTCACTATACGCGGGTGCTCTCCGAACGTTTACTGTACTGTAGAGACATATGGGTGGATTTAAAATGGACAGTTAGAGATGTCATCATGTTGGTAAGCCAACGAATAATACCACACTTCCTCTTGAGATGTGAACATTCTCAAGCATTTCATTGAAGCACTGACGGTATAAAAGTGTACAGATACGCCCATGTTAACCTGACGCTCCAGCTCAACAAAAACATGCTGATCTTTATGACTGGCATTTTTCCACAACACACAACAGATCACCAGTGTTTGGCTACTTTTACTTTCTGTAAGGTACCGCCATTAGGAATAGAGAGTACACAGTCAACAGACAGATTATACAATAATCTGCTCCTGAACACTGAGCTAAGAGGTTGGAAAGAGTATTTTCTCTGTAATCAGACAGCGAGAGATCAAGTCTTGTGGTTCCTTGGTATTAACTTGTGTTTCCCCATAAGAGATTTTTCTGTCAGAAGCAGAGGAGTTCAACCCGCAGCGAAAGCCTAATGTAGTCGCTGGTGAAGGTTTTACACCCGGACCTCATGACACCTTGTCTGACTTCTGTACTTTGTCTCTTTTGTAACCTGTGCCTTTAGAGATTTTTTTTCCAAACTGGAGGCTTTGCTGCCACATAGGCCAGGAAAAGTAGAATATGTTTAGCAGATTATAGCAGGAGTATAGTGATATTGTTAAAACAGTTAAAGACATTTCAGGATATGCATGTGATTTTACACATTCACCTCACAAAGACTACCATTCGAAACCTTTAAAATCCTTAAAAAACTGCTATCCTAAACCTTTGAAATGGCAATCTAAAAAACACTAATACCATCACAACAAAAACTCTTCAAAATGGCAAAAGGCCCACCACATTCATTTATAATGGAGGTTAATTTATTCTTAGTAATTTTGGAAAACGGAAGTAGAAGTTTATTCCGACAGAATATATATTACATAACCCACGCTTCTTGTCTTACAACAATATTATAATATGAAATTATAAAGTCATATTCTTGTTGAATAGTTAGAGAAAGCTAGAGTCTGGCTGAAGCTCACAGCACATCAGAAACGCAAATCCTGATCAAACACATTCACTCAGTTTCAGACATGTGTATTAGTAAATTTGAAGGACTTGATAGATTCAATGAGCATAGCAAGTACGCTTCCTACGGCTAAAACGAATACGTTAAATTCACGAAAGGTGAAGATCTCTGCCAGAAAAAAAGGCGCCAGACACACTAAAAATGGAAAGAGGTTAGAAGCAACTATGAAACACCATAAAACGCGTCTTTGACCTACTGCTCTCTACGAACACTATTAAAAGGTAAGCTGATATTTGTATGGTGACTATTGATTTGAGTATTGAATAATGTTTAGACTGGGTTGCCTTTCATATTAACTGACATCATCTCTGGTCGGTTGCCACACACACAGAGACACAAAGAGACAGAGAGAGACATACACAGACAGACACCAAAGAGACAGAGAGAGAAAGACATAACGTTACCCAGACAGACACAGATCGCCAAGATAGCTAGCTAGCTAAACATCTCCAGCTCCATCATCTCAGGACCTACCGCCTGTCCTCTTACTAACTTAAGCACAGAAACACAGCCATAGCTTTAAATGAAGCAGTGGTGTTTTTTCTGATCAGGAGGAGACAGTAAAGTGAAGGTCTCCGCAGGTGTTTACACTTGGACTGTGATTAAAGCTGATAAACTGCAGATCAGAGTTAAAGCCTGTAAGTCTTTGGCTGTGCAGATTTCGCAGCGTGTCAAAACCATTAACAGACTCTGAACAGACACTCACTCTCCTGTGCGTGCAGAACTCGAAGGCATGAAAGGAGGAGCAACAGCAGAGCAGGTCCCGCTCCTCTCCAGATCCGAGTCTTCAGCTCCATGTCCCCCCTCGGACCGGGGCTAACACAGCCCACCCTGCACTCCGGGACTGGGAAACACTCCAATACCACGGCCCCACCGGGCCTGGGTCATGATCCACTCTCTCACACTCACACTGCCACTTTTCTTCTGACTAACGAACACACGCACACACACTCCTCCTACATCCCTCCTGCTCGGTCACGTGAGGCCAGGGCGAAACGTCAGTCCTCCGGCCGGAGGGGGGCGACAGCCCGGCAAGATGGCGGACAGACTCACACAGCTTCAGGATGCAGTCAATTCAGTAAGATAAAATTAATGTTTTTATTCTTCTATTTGATTCGATTATTTGTTTGGTAGCGCGCTCAGTCTTTTAATGCGGGTCCAGCAGTCCATCGCTTTATCGGCGAGGTGAACTGTCGATTTTATGCCCAGGAAGCTTTAACAGAGCAGGAGAACAGAGATAGTCTGAACAAAACACTTCCAAGATCACTTTTAGCAGACCTGGGACAGATACAATAAACACAGCAACACACCGTCTGATCACCTAAACCAGGCAGGGCAGAGATAATACACATCAACACACAGCTGCATCGTTTTCAATCATTTTTGGAAATAACCCTCCCAACACCTTTTCAACATGCTGACAGTTCGGTCTCGTTTACTGGGCGGTCATTTGGAACTTGTGGGTCCAGATCATGTGTAAAGTAAAGTGAAAGATTACCCTAGAAACTGGAGACATCATTCCCAAAACGTTTTGCTGTCCTTTGAACTGGATGCAATTTTAGCACAATGTTTGGCATCATTATACTGTTGAAGAATACAATTTCGTCTAATGATACGCATACTAGAAGGAGTTGTGTGATGTTGAGGAATTCAAAGAGATTGTGAATTCACTAAGGACAGACCTGATTCGTCTCTTCAAAACCTATAGTTTAAGCCTTTGTAACTAATGTGTTGTTATAGACTATAAAATATAAAAAACTAGTCAGTTACATTTGTTTATTTTTAATTTTAACATTTTTTCAGATATTTAAGGTGGTAAGAAGGGAAACTGTGTTTAAAAACTGTGTTTAAACTGTTTTTTGAAATAACACTGTAGAGCATTCAGTTAATTTCCTCTGATAGTGTGTTTGTTTGAGGACTGTAAGGAACAGTAGTCCGTGTCCTACACATTTATGTGTTAATCATTTTTGTCCTTTACAGCATCAAAAACAAAGATTATTGATATTTTGTTTACTCCGTACAATTTTATTTAGTGTTATTTAAATAACTTAATTAGAATTATTGAAGAATATCAACTGGTTCTTATAAAAGTTTTGGTTTGTGTAGATGTTGTATGTGTTGAGAATCAGTTCTGTTTGTGTCTCTTGTGTGATGTAGTTGGCAGATCAGTTCTGTAATGCCATTGGAGTGTTGCAGCAGTGCGCACCACCTGCCTCCTTCAGCAACATCCAGACGGCCATCAACAAGGACCAGCCGTCAAACCCCACAGAAGGTACACATTATATGGTTGTGGGTTAGTTAAAGCATAACATGCTGCTATAGGTCATATCGGACTTGCGTTATGTTTCAGACGAGTGTTTCCCACTCCTGTTATCCACCTGCACCTGATCTTTAACTGATGTTCAATTTACATTCCCATTCACACTGCTGTTACATTGCTGTATTGTCTATTTATTGAATTGTTTCTGTCATTCCTTCCACTTTGTTCAATGCGTCTAACTACCTCCTGTGCAATGATCTTTCTTTTGGTGCAATGCTAGTCACTATAGAAGGTTTACACAATACTAGTCACTGTAGAAGGTTTACACACTCTACTGTTAAATACATTATTATACATTGTTCTGGTGTCTGTTAATGTGTTTGTATTGTCTCTGCCGTAACTTGCACACTGTTGAATGTTGCTATATGTTGCACTGTGGTCCAAGGAGAAAGGTTTTATCACACTATGTACGTGTCAGGGTTTTGTCAGTTCGGGAATGAACTCAACAGTTCCAATTCAAACAAGAAAATGGAATTGAAATTCAACAACAACCACAGGAAACTGAAATGGAATTAAAATTGCATGTCAGAAAATGGAATTCCGTTCAGAGAAATTCTCTCAAATTCCATGTAAAAAATTCCATCTTTCTGAGCGTGTATTTGGGATTACAAGTAGTGACCTACATTGGAACTTTAATCACGGTGCCTCACAAATACCAAGTAATGCATGAAAAATAGTTGATGAAACATAATAAAACAGAACTGCACATTAACAATTGATAAATGATGACTGACTCTGGCCATAAGTATCAGAACGTACTGTTAATATAAGTATATTTGTAGCAGTTTAATATAATAAATGCAACATGTATCCTAATTGGCTTTCATTTATTCTTAGAGATTTTGAACTCCACCTTGCATGGAACTCTGGGAAACGCTGTTTTAGTCTAATTCAGTGTGTGTTGTTGGGGACATTAATGTGCAGGAGGTCACATGCATATGAGACAATCAAAGTTCATATTTTACTTTTAATGAATAATCTTTAATATTTCTATTATGTTTATGATTTATGGGAGTCATAATAATTACTGTACTGTAGACTAACACATCAAGTTAAAGTGGATGTGGTATTTTGTGGAATTTATTTGAATTCAGTTGCTTCCTGACATTCCAATTCAATTCCAATTCCACTTCAGCTGCATGCAATTCTACTTCTAGTGAATTGGAATTTACCTTTCGTTCACAATTCAGTCCGTGAATGCCCCCTGCTCCGCTACTTGTACACAGCTGCTGTTTACAATAAAGTCATCTTGAACCTTCTGCACTGAGTCAGATGTGTTAGAGCATGAAAACGTGGACAGGTGAGCTACAAGACTAGAGCTGGAACACATTGCCTTGTTCTAATTGGTCAGTTTTTGTTTTTCCACAGAGTATGCCCAGCTTTTTGCAGCTCTGATTGCAAGGACAGCTAAAGACATTGATGTTTTGATAGACTCTCTGCCTAGTGAAGAATCTACAGCTGCTTTACAGGTTTGTCTGTTGCCAGTCACAGGTTACACAATCCCAGTCAAAGTCCTGAATACCACTCGCTATGAACAGCTTGTGATTTTCCTCTTACCTTTTCTACTAAATGTAAATAAATGCAAAAGTATAAATACACAACCCTGCATTGCAAAAAATACTTAAATGCCTGTTTTGTCTGTTATGTCTTTTCCTCCTGCATCCTGTGACCAGGCTGCTAGCTTAAGGCAGTTGGAGGAGGAGAACCATGATGCAGCTGCAAAACTGGAAGAAGTTGTGTACAGAGGAGATCTCCTGCTTGAGAAGATCCAGAGCGCCTTGGCTGATATCGCCCAATCACAGCTACGCACACGCAGCGGCACGCCCAGCCAGTCTGCGGCCCCTGAATCTTGATTCAGACTGTTTCTGGTCTAATACGGACTGATGTACTCTGCAGGGACTTTTCTACTCGGCATTCATTTGTGATCTGTGAGATCTACACATTGTTTGGGTGTTAATGTTCACTTGAATATGAACATTGAATGAATATGCACCTTTTTGGTAATGGCAAAAGCTTTTTTATTTTTTCCAGTCAAGTCTTAGAATTAGTTTTACATGTTTGTTTTTTTTCCCCCACTGACACATTTAAATGTGTGCAGTATTCATCTTTACAGCCCCAATGTACTCCATATTTCAATAAATGTACATAGTTATTGTGTCATTCAGCTTGATTTTGAGAACCTTTTGGCAGACGGTGACTCAGATTTCATGCCACACAATGACTTGATAGTGAAGTGAAGCTTAAAAAACTCTCTAACATCACAGGAATGAGCGTGACCTGGGTGACATCTCCCCCTCAATCAATACAGTTTTATATGCCAAGTGTTTTTTCTTTTTAAGTTTAGTCCTTTTCCCCCTCACCTTGGTATGTCTATTTATAAATCTTCTAAATCCTTATACCAAAACTGGAGGATTTTTGTTTATTTTGATTCAATTCATAACAGTTACAACATACACCACTACAAAAAGGTAACTGGATAAATTAATTGAGACACGGCAACAACATAAACAACTAGTAATAGTTATTGTTATTGTTATATAGCAAATAATATGACCGTATATAGAGGCAGTCAAATGTGTTGCAAAGTTCCAGAAATTATTGATGGCTTATTGTTAATACTTTTAAGAAAACTGACTGTTTTACATGAAAGAAAAGAAACTTAAATAAGTGAAGGGACTAGAGGTGTGAACCTTACAGGTCTCACAATTTGATTCGATTACGATTATCATGTCAACGATTCTATTCGATATCTCAATGTGTCACGATGCATCCCATCAATTTTCTACATTCACATTTTTATGTTTTCAAATATGAGCAGTCAACAAAAATGGAAAATATAGACATAGCTCAACAAAATGTAAACAGAAATTGTGCCCATAGCATTAAATTGTAACCATAATAAGTAGTATAGGCCTAGTCTACATCTTCAGTGAATATGGTCAGTCTTCAAAAACAAAACATTCTGCAGTGCTACTTCTTAAATCCATTTTTAAAATCAAGCAATGTCATCATGAAATAATCGATTATGTCCTGCCACTGCATCATCGTCCACTTCCGCATCGCGGTGCATCGATTATGTGATTAATTTCAACACCCCTATTCAGCAACACCAGTACACTGATCACCGCCTGATCAGAGCCGTAGCCAGGATTTTTCAAATACCGAGGTCATTTTTTCAAACCCCCCCCCACACATACCATAGATTAGGAAGACACATTTATTTTCACAATTCTAAAATTGCACCATAACTGACTGTGTCTCTCAGCTACCTAAAGTATGGCAGCCATATTTACATTGTAACTTACATAACACATGACAATAGGAAGTCAACAACTGCTGTATTCTTTTAATATGAACTCTTAAAGTGTTGACTTGGCATATATCAATGTGTCTGTGTGTGTTTGTGTGTTTCAGAAAGAGAGTGTGTGTGTGGTTATTTTTATGATTAGGCTATCGGCTGTTATTACAATATTTGTAAAAAGGCCTCTTGATTATTGAATGATATGTTTTTGATCTCATAGATGGATAAGGTAAGTGATTCTGTATCTTTAGAGCCTCCTGAATGTGGGCAATCTAGGCTACTTCAATCACAACGAGGCCATCAGGAACCATGGCATAGTCTAGCCTACTGCTAGATGAGCAGGCTGTACTTCTGTACAATTCCTCTTTATTTGTTGAATTTAACATTTTGGGTAATAAATATAAAATATGGCTTGTGTGAACATTCTAACAGCTGTAATTTATGTATGTATGCATTTATTTTTCTATCTATCTATCTATCTATCTATCTATCTATCTATCTATCTATCTATCTATCTATCTATCTATCTATATCTATTAATTGACTGACAGATTGATTCATTGATTCATTCCAGTGTATTAAATTAGCAGATAAATGTCATATTGATGTGAGTTCTCTGTGGAGGATGTGACCTATTTTTCAAATGGGTCTGAGACCACTCTGTGTGTTTCAAATTCTGTTCCAATTTAAAACAGTTTTTTCATTACAAATAATATTGTCAGGCAATTTATTGAGAAGTTTGATTTAAGAACAGCTTGGGGGTGGTGGTGGCCTAGAGGGTAGGATACTTGCCTCTGGACCAAGTCATGGGTTTGTTTGAATCCTACCTTCAGTACACCACCACTGGGTTCCTGAGCAAGACCCCCCCCCCCCGTAGTTAGGGAATGGAAGTCGCTTTGGATAAAAGCACCTGCTAAATGCCATAAATGTAAATGCCTCAAACGCCTCAAGTTTGTGCAGAATCTTCAGATCAGGTCCCCCTGAGAGTCATCTGAACACACACTCTAGTGAAACGGGGAAAACTGACCTATTTGTTTAAAGACCCTAATGTGGTCAGTATCCCATTTGCATATATTTAAACAGGGACAGAGAAAAAAATTCTTTATATTTACTACTGCTTTATGTACTGATGACAACTTTCTTAGTTTAGTTTTTTAATTCTTAAACATTTTAAATTTCTAGGACCCCACTATATAAATAAAAAAAAACACTTTGGCCCCCAATCAAATAATTTAAACTCATCTTAATGATCTAGATATTCATAGAGTTATAGAGTTATAGAGTTATAATTGGTAAGATCATGATAAATCAGTAAATCTGTGAGTCTGTTCTTAGTTGTAAATTTATAGGTGTATATATAAATCAATAATTAAGTATAGAATCATAGGTTTATAGATTTACAATTAGTCAGATCATTATAAATCCATGAATCTATAAATTTATACTTAGTTATATATTTATAGGTTTATATATATTACATAATTTTTGCCACAACACAGATTGCGCAATACCGTCTCCTAGTAACAGTAAAAACCACACAGCAGCACATCTCAGCAAGGTCAAACTAAGCAGTGATAAAAAGGGTTGCCAGTTGAACCAGTTGAATATATCGCACCAGAAATCATGCAGAGTTTAACAGAACCAGAACTAATGCGCCAGTGAACCTTCTGCCATGTTACACCTATCACACATTGGATATATCATACATTTATAAGTATAGATTCATAGACGTATAGATTTACAATTGGTCTGATAATTATAACCCTATTAATCAATTAATCTATCAATCTATAAGTATAGAACTGTAGATACTTCTTAAATGGAAACACTGGCATACAGAGGTGGACAGTAACTAAGTACATTTACTTGAGTTCTGGACTTAACTTCACTTCACTACATTTGAAAGACAGAACCGTACTTTTCACTTCACTACATTTCTATCAAGGTTCTCGTTACTCATTACCTTCAGTTCTGAAAGGGGGTGTGTCACAAAAATTCTCAAAAGACTCTTAAAAAAAAAGGAAGCTCACAACGAGACGGAGTAAAAGACTTACCAAAGACTTACAGAGGAGTTGTTCAAAGTCTAAATGTGTAACATCACAATATATAGGCAGTGAGCAACAGTGAGTACGTGATTTCCTTTCTTAGATAATTGCCAAAGCGACATCTGTAATCAATCCAATGTCAAAACATGCACTAATATGGAAGAGAGTTCCGCTTTCTTCATTCCCAGACGCCTCCAA